>JAJPWW010000768.1:0-125000 GCA_028673005.1 Tanypteryx hageni
GCCTTGGTTTACGCCCCTACGCGAGGTTACTTTTGATCGCAAGATTTATTCTGCTCAGCTATCGTTCTAGGGAAAAATGAGCCTTTGTATCTCTCTGTCCTACAGGCTATCTCTCGTATTTTACGAGGATGGTCCATTCTACCGATATAGGTGGGAGTTCTTATTATTTCTTTGACGTCGCTGGAGAAAGTACTCGTTCTAAATCTTTCAAGAAGTTTTAACCTAGCACGTGATCGACGCTCAGCTAGTGATTCCCATCCTAAGTCCTGTATCAAGCCTGTAACGCTTATATTTCTATCATAACAATTTTTGACGAATCTAGCAGCTTTTCGCTGCACTTTCTCTAACTCGGCGATTAAACCTTTCTCGTACGGATCCCATATGCTCGACGCATACTCTAGCAGCGGTCTAACTAAAGAAAAGTAACATGTCTCTTTGACTTTTTCTTCGCTTTTACCTACTATCCGTTTGATGAATCCTAGTTTTTGCTTAGCTTTCCCGGATATATTTCGTATGTGTGTGTCCCACGAGAGGTTACTTGTTAAAATGACACCTAAGTATTTGACGGATTCGGATAATTTTAGATGTACGCCTTCTATACTGTAATTCATCGCCTCAATTTCTTTGTTTCTCCAGAATCTCATGACGGAACACTTACCTAAGTTCAGCTCTAATTGCCACTCTTTACACCACTCGAGAATTGCGTGTAGGTCGTTAGAAAGTAATGCTTGATCAGCAGGACTGTTAATCTCTCTGTAAACCACCGTATCATCCGCGAATAACTTGATTTTACTTGTAATAACATTATCTAAGTCATTTATGTATATAAGGAATAATAGGGGACCGATGACACTTCCCTGTGGAACGCCGGAGGACACGCTGACCGAATCTGATTTAAATCCATTTATGACTACCATTTGTTCCCGATCATTGAGAAAGTCCCTGATCCACTCGATTATCTTTCGATTTATTCCACAGGCTTGTAATTTTTTCAATAACTTAATATGAGGGACTTTATCGAATGCCTTCTTGAAGTCAAGAAAAACCGCGTCTAGCTGGGTCTTTCGATCACCGGATCGTAGTATATCATGTGCAAACAGAGCGAGCTGTGTTTCACAAGATCTTGCCTTCCTAAAACCGTGCTGATATTTACTGAGCAAGTCCTGGCTATCTAAGAAGTCCATCACAGAACTAACGATGATGTGCTCTAGAATCTTGCAAGATATTGAGGTTAGCGAAATCAGCCTGTAGTTTTCTCGGTCGTCTTTTTTCCCGCCTTTATGAAGCGGAGTTATAAACGCTAATTTCCATTCCTTAGGTATAACGCCATGACTAAGTGACTTACTGAAAACTGTTTCGAGATAAGGTGCTATTTCTAACGCTAATTCCTTTAATACTCTAGCTGGTATCTCTTCCGGTCCCGGGGATTTATTTGCATTTATGATTTTGAGCTGTTCTGCTATACCTTTCGCTGATATAAGTATATCGTTCATCTTCTCTTCGCTTGGTTCGGGTGGATCGACCTTCCTTTTCTCCACTTCGGTCGTAAATACGCTTTGAAAAAATGAGTTTAACAAGTTTCCTTTATCAATGCTATCGTAAACTACCTCTCCTTTGTCGTTTCTTAATGGTGCTACGGTTGGGCGTCGATCTTGAACTTCTCTAACAAGAGACCAAAAGATTTTGGGATTTTCGTTGAGATGTTCACAGAGAATCTTTTTCTTAAAGTTCATTAATGCCTTGCGCATAATCTTTTTAGTCAATAGTCAAGACGTGTTCAGGGGACCTTGAAACAAGTAGTTATGTTTTACTCTTGAATTCGACTTTTTTCTTGAAAACAATACTTTCTCAATGTATATGGAGAATGTACTAACTTCGAAAAATACTATGTCTGACAGAAAGAAAAACGCAAAATACATTCGTAATTTCCTATATCACGGCTCCTAAAGATATTTTTCTACCGCAAGAAATATTCATTTTTTAACAGCTTCCATAGCACGAGTCATAGAGAAATTATGTAGAAACTTCAATAGATATCTTCTATGAAAAAAGCCGATTCGATAAAGAACATATGTCCCTTTTCTCTCATTGGTTAAGGAAATTACCTTAAATACCAAATTCCCTCAAAATGTTATAAATGAGTTAAGACTACGGCAAAGATTATATTAAGAACGGAAACAACTCCTATGCCGTAATATAATTATTATTATTTACTTCATAAGAAAAGGTACATCGGTAAGGAGCCCTATACTTTTCAAAAAACAGACGAACTAACATCCTTATACATTTCTAAAAACAGAGGAACAAACATCCTTAACTCACCTTTCCTGTTTTTGTAAAATTTCACATTTGACAACATAAACGCGACTTCTTTGAATAAACAGAGCCTGAAAAAAGTAATTGGATCAAGAATAAGCACCTAAGTATCAGAAATTGGAAATAATAAATATGTACTTGCCATAGGCATGTACGAAAGTCTTAAGAAGCTCATGAAGAAATATAATGTGGCCACCACATTATCTTCCTCATGCTTGTTATTTTACTAAGAACGCAAATTGGGTTAAGATCATAAATATTTTAAGGAACCGTTAAAAAATTTTAAAGACTTAATAAAGAACAGAAATTAATTCAAACTGTAGCCTTATGATATTGGATATAACGCCGAATCTCCAATAATTAAGAAAATAAAAAGGAACATAATGTGCTTACAATAGTCGCCGGTACGTGGTGTGCTGGTTGCTAAAAATTTACATTTTCAATAGCTATTACACAAATCATTATATCGGAAAATGTTTCGAACAAACATTGTAGAAAATTCAATTTCCTACAAACTTTATAACACCACGTTTTGACGTTTGTCCAATATTAAAACAAATATCAAAATAAAACGGATAAGTGACTAGAGTAAACGCCCACCTTTGGTTGACCGATTTTTACAAAAAACAAATTAGCACGTCTTCCTTTAACCAGTATGTAAAATGTAAAATTTCACTCTGATGGGAGTAATAGTTCTTGAGTTATGGAACAAAAAATATCCCGGTCACAGACACACACACACGTACAAGAACCCACAGACATCAACCATAATTGAGTCAAAACGTGTTCAGGGGACCTTGAAAAATGTAGTTATGCTTAAATCTTGAATTCGACTTTTTTCTTGATAACAATACTTTCTCAATGTATGTGGAGAATGTACTAACTTCGAAAAATACTATGTCTGACAGAAAGAAAAACGTAAAATACATTCGTAATTTCCTATATCACGGCTCCTACAGATATTTTTCTACCGCAAGAATTATTCATTTTTTAACAACTTCCATGCACGAGTCATAGAGAAATTATGTAGAAACTTCAATCGATATCTTCTATTAAAAAAGCCGATTCGATAAAGACATATGTCCTTTTTCTCTCATTGTTTAAGGAAATTATCTTAAATACCAAATTCCCTCAAAATGTTAAAAATGAGTTAAGACTACGGCAAAGATTATATTAAGAACGGAAACAACTCCTATGCCGTAATATAATTATTATTATTTACTTCATAAGAAAAGGTCCATCGATAATGTGCCTTATACTTTTCTAAAAACAGAGGAACAAACATCCTTAACTCACCTTTCCTGTTTTTGTAAAATTTCACATTTTACAACATAAACGCGACTTCTTTGAATAAACAGAGCCTGAAAAAAGTAATTGGATCAAGAATAAGCACCTAAGTATTAGACATTGGAAATAATAAATATGTACTTGCCATAGGCAGGTACGAAAGGCTAAAGGAGCTCATGAAGAAATATAATGTGGCCACCACATTATCTTCCTCATGCTTGTTATTTTACTAAGAACGCAAATTGGGTTAAGATCATAAATATTTTTAGGAACCGTTAAAAAATTTTAAAGACTTAATAAAGAACAGAAATTAATTCAAACTGTAGCCTTACGATATTGGATATAACGCCGAATCTCCAATAATTAAGAAAATAAAAAGGAACATAATGTGCTTACAATAGTCGCCGGTACGTGGTGTGCTGGTTGCTAAAAATTTACTTTTTCAATAGCTATTACACAAAGCATTATATCGGAAAATGTTTCGAACAAACATTGTAGAAAGTTCAATTTCCTACAAACTTTATTACAATACATTTTGACGTTTGTCCAATATTAAAACAAATATCAAAATAAAACGGATAAATGACTAGAGTAAACGCCCACCTTTGGTTGACCGATTTTTACAAAAAACAAATTAGCACGTATTCCTTTAACCAATATGTAAAATGTAAAATTTCACTCTGATGGGAGTAATAGTTTTTGAGTTATGGAACAAAAAATATCCCGGTCACAGACACACACACACGTACAAGAACCCACAGACATCATCCATAATTGAGTCAAAACGTGTTCAGGGGACCTTGAAAAATGTAGTTATGCTTAAATCTTGAATTCGACTTTTTTCTTGATAACAATACTTTCTCAATGTATGTGGAGAATGTACTAACTTCGAAAAATACTATGTCTGACAGAAAGAAAAACGTAAAATACATTCGTAATTTCCTATATCACGGCTCCTACAGATATTTTTCTACCGCAAGAAATATTCATTTTTTAACAACTTCCATTGCACGAGTCATAGAGAAATTATGTAGAAACTTCAATCGATATCTTCTATTAAAAAAGCCGATTCGATAAAGACATATGTCATTTTTCTCTCATTGGTTAAGGAAATTATCTTAAATACCAAATTCCCTCAAAATGTTAAAAATGAGTTAAGACTACGGCAAAGATTATATTAAGAACGGAAACAACTCCAATGCCGTAATATAATTATTATTATTTACTTCATAAGAAAAGGTCCATCGATAATGTGCCTAACACTTTTCTAAAAACAGACGAACAAACATCCTTAACTCACCTTTCCTGTTTTTGTAAAATTTCACATTTGACAACATAAACGCGACTTCTTTGAATAAACAGAGCCTGAAAAAAGTAATTGGATCAAGAATAAGCACCTAAGTATCAGAAATTGGAAATAATAAATATGTACTTGCCATAGGCATGTACGAAAGGCTAAACAAGCTCATGAAGAAATATAATGTGGCCACCACATTATCTTCCTCATGCTTGTTATTTTACTAAGAACGCAAATTGGGTTAAGATCATAAATATTTTAAGGAACCGTTAAAAAATTTTAAAGACTTAATAAAGAACAGAAATTAATTCAAACTGTAGCCTTATGATATTGGATATAACCCCGAATCTCCAATAATTAAGAAAATAAAAAGGAACAAAATGTGCTTACAATAGTCGCCGGTACGTGGTGTGCTGGTTGCTAAAAATTTACTTTTTCAATAGCTATTACACAAAGCATTATATCGGAAAATGTTTCGAACAAACATTGTAGAAAATTCAATTTCCTACAAACTTTATAACACCACGTTTTGACGTTTGTCTAATATTAAAACAAATATCAAAATAAAACGGATAAGTGACTAAAGTAAACGCCCACATTTGGTTGACCGATTTTTACAAAAAACAAATTAGCACGTATTCCTTTAACCAATATGTAAAATGTAAAATTTCACTCTGATGAGAGTAATAGTTTTTGAGTTATGGAACAAAAAATATCCCGGTCACAGACACACACACACGTACAAGAACCCACAGACATCATCCATAATTGAGTCAAAACGTGTTCAGGGGACCTTGAAAAAAGAAGTTATGCTTAAATCTTGAATTCGGCTTTTTTCTTGATTACAATACTTTCTCAATGTATGTGGAGAATGTACTAACTTCGAAAAATACTATGTCTGACAGAAAGAAAAACGTAAAGTACATTCGTAATTTCCTATATCACGGCTCCTACAGATATTTTTCTACCGCAAGAAATATTCATTTTTTAACAACTTCCATTGCACACGTCATAGAGAAATTATGTAGAAACTTCAATCGATATCTTCTATTAAAAAAGCCGATTGAATAAAGACATATGTCCTTTCTCTCTCATTGGTTAAGGAAATTATCTTAAATACCAAATTCCCTCAAAATGTTAAAAATGAGTTAAGACTACGGCAAAGATTATATTAAGAACGGAAACAACTCCTATGCCGTAATATAATTATTATTATTTACTTCATAAGAAAAGGTCCATCGGTAATGTGCCTTACATTTTTCTAAAAACAGACGAACAAATATCCTTAACTCACCTTTCCTGTTTTATAAACGCGACTTCTTTGAATAAACAGAGCCTGAAAAAAGTAATTGGATCATGAATAAGCACCTAAGTATCAGAAATTGGAAATAATAAATATGTACTTGCCATAGGCATGTACGAAAGGCTAAAGGAGCTCATGAAGAAATATAATGTGGCCACCACATTATCTTCCTCATGCTTGTTATTTTACTAAGAACGCAAATTGGGTTAAGATCATAAATATATTAAGGAACCGTTAAAAAATTTTAAAGACTTAATAAAGAACAGAAATTAATTCAAACTGTAGCCTTATGATATTGGATATAACGCCGAATCTCCAATAATTAAGAAAATAAAAAGGAACATAATGTGCTTACAATAGTCGCCGGTACGTGGTGTGCTGGTTGCTAAAAATTTACTTTTTCAATAGCTATTGCACAATGCAATATATCGGAAAATGTTTCGAACAAACATTGTAGAAAGTTTAATTTCCTACAAACTTTATAACAACAAGTTTTGACGTTTGTCCAATATTAAAACAAATATCAAAATAAAACGGATAAGTGACTAGAGTAAACGCCCACCTTCGGTTGACCGATTTTTACCAAAAACTATTTAGCTAGTCTTCCTTTAACCAATATGTAAAATGTAAAATTTCACTCTGATGGGAGTAATAGTTTTTGAGTTATGGAACAAAAAATATCCCGGTCACAGACACACACACGTACAAGCACCCACAGACATCATCCATAAAATAGTCAAGACGTGTTCAGGGGACCTTGAAACAAGTAGTTATGTTTTAATCTTGAATTCGACTTTTTTCTTGATAACAATACTTTCTCAATGTATATGGAGAATGTACTAACTTCGAAAAATACTATGTCTGACCGAAAGAAAAACGTAAAATACATTCGTAATTTCCTATATCACGGCTCCTACAGATATTTTTCTACCGCAAGAATTATTCATTTTTTAACAACTTCCATGCACGAGTCATAGAGAAATTATGTAGAAACTTCAATCGATATCTTCTATTAAAAAAGCCGATTCGATAAAGACATATGTCCTTTTTCTCTCATTGTTTAAGGAAATTATCTTAAATACCAAATTCCCTCAAAATGTTAAAAATGAGTTAAGACTACGGTAAAGATTATATTAAGAACGGAAACAACTCCTATGCCGTAATATAATTATTATTATTTACTTCATAAGAAAAGGTCCATCGATAATGTGCCTTATACTTTTCTAAAAACAGACGAAAAAACATCCTTAACTCACCTTTCCTGTTTTTGTAAAATTTCACATTTGACAACATAAACGCGACTTCTTTGAATAAACAGAGCCTGAAAAAAGTAATTGGATCAAGAATAAGCACCTAAGTATCAGAAATTGGAAATAATAAATATGTACTTGCCATAGGCAGGTACGAAAGCCTTAAGAAGCTCATGAAGAAATATAATGTGGCCACCACATTATCTTCCTCATGCTTGTTATTTTACTAAGAACGCAAATTGGGTTAAGATCACAAATATTTTAAGGAACCGTTAAAAAATTTTAAAGACTTAATAAAGAACAGAAATTAATTCAAACTGTAGCCTTATGATATTGGATATAACGCCGAATCTCCAATAATTAAGAAAATAAAAAGGAACATAATGTGCTTACAATAGTCGCCGGTACGTGGTGTGCTGGTTGCTAAAAATTTACTTTTTCAATAGCTATTACACAAAGCATTATATCGGAAAATGTTTCGAACAAACATTGTAGAAAATTCAATTTCCTACAAACTTTATAACACCACGTTTTGACGTTTGTCCAATATTAAAACAAATATCAAAATAAAACGGATAAGTGACTAGAGTAAACGCCCACCTTTGGTTGACCGATTTTTACAAAAAACAAATTAGCACGTCTTCCTTTAACCAGTATGTAAAATGTAAAATTTCACTCTGATGGGAGTAATAGTTCTTGAGTTATGGAACAAAAAATATCCCGGTCACAGACACACACACACGTACAAGAACCCACAGACATCAACCATAATTGAGTCAAAACGTGTTCAGGGGACCTTGAAAAATGTAGTTATGCTTAAATCTTGAATTCGACTTTTTTCTTGATAACAATACTTTCTCAATGTATGTGGAGAATGTACTAACTTCGAAAAATACTATGTCTGACAGAAAGAAAAACGTAAAATACATTCGTAATTTCCTATATCACGGCTCCTACAGATATTTTTCTACCGCAAGAATTATTCATTTTTTAACAACTTCCATGCACGAGTCATAGAGAAATTATGTAGAAACTTCAATCGATATCTTCTATTAAAAAAGCCGATTCGATAAAGACATATGTCCTTTTTCTCTCATTGTTTAAGGAAATTATCTTAAATACCAAATTCCCTCAAAATGTTAAAAATGAGTTAAGACTACGGCAAAGATTATATTAAGAACGGAAACAACTCCTATGCCGTAATATAATTATTATTATTTACTTCATAAGAAAAGGTCCATCGATAATGTGCCTTATACTTTTCTAAAAACAGAGGAACAAACATCCTTAACTCACCTTTCCTGTTTTTGTAAAATTTCACATTTTACAACATAAACGCGACTTCTTTGAATAAACAGAGCCTGAAAAAAGTAATTGGATCAAGAATAAGCACCTAAGTATTAGACATTGGAAATAATAAATATGTACTTGCCATAGGCAGGTACGAAAGGCTAAAGGAGCTCATGAAGAAATATAATGTGGCCACCACATTATCTTCCTCATGCTTGTTATTTTACTAAGAACGCAAATTGGGTTAAGATCATAAATATTTTTAGGAACCGTTAAAAAATTTTAAAGACTTAATAAAGAACAGAAATTAATTCAAACTGTAGCCTTACGATATTGGATATAACGCCGAATCTCCAATAATTAAGAAAATAAAAAGGAACATAATGTGCTTACAATAGTCGCCGATACGTGGTGTGCTGGTTGCTAAAAATTTACTTTTTCAATAGCTATTACACAAAGCATTATATCGGAAAATGTTTCGAACAAACATTGTAGAAAGTTCAATTTCCTACAAACTTTATTACAATACATTTTGACGTTTGTCCAATATTAAAACAAATATCAAAATAAAACGGATAAATGACTAGAGTAAACGCCCACCTTTGGTTGACCGATTTTTACAAAAAACAAATTAGCACGTATTCCTTTAACCAATATGTAAAATGTAAAATTTCACTCTGATGGGAGTAATAGTTTTTGAGTTATGGAACAAAAAATATCCCGGTCACAGACACACACACACGTACAAGAACCCACAGACATCATCCATAATTGAGTCAAAACGTGTTCAGGGGACCTTGAAAAATGTAGTTATGCTTAAATCTTGAATTCGACTTTTTTCTTGATAACAATACTTTCTCAATGTATGTGGAGAATGTACTAACTTCGAAAAATACTATGTCTGACAGAAAGAAAAACGTAAAATACATTCGTAATTTCCTATATCACGGCTCCTACAGATATTTTTCTACCGCAAGAAATATTCATTTTTTAACAACTTCCATTGCACGAGTCATAGAGAAATTATGTAGAAACTTCAATCGATATCTTCTATTAAAAAAGCCGATTCGATAAAGACATATGTCCTTTTTCTCTCATTGGTTAAGGAAATTATCTTAAATACCAAATTCCCTCAAAATGTTAAAAATGAGTTAAGACTACGGCAAAGATTATATTAAGAACGGAAACAACTCCAATGCCGTAATATAATTATTATTATTTACTTCATAAGAAAAGGTCCATCGATAATGTGCCTAACACTTTTCTAAAAACAGACGAACAAACATCCTTAACTCACCTTTCCTGTTTTTGTAAAATTTCACATTTGACAACATAAACGCGACTTCTTTGAATAAACAGAGCCTGAAAAAAGTAATTGGATCAAGAATAAGCACCTAAGTATCAGAAATTGGAAATAATAAATATGTACTTGCCATAGGCATGTACGAAAGGCTAAACAAGCTCATGAAGAAATATAATGTGGCCACCACATTATCTTCCTCATGCTTGTTATTTTACTAAGAACGCAAATTGGGTTAAGATCATAAATATTTTAAGGAACCGTTAAAAAATTTTAAAGACTTAATAAAGAACAGAAATTAATTCAAACTGTAGCCTTATGATATTGGATATAACGCCGAATCTCCAATAATTAAGAAAATAAAAAGGAACAAAATGTGCTTACAATAGTCGCCGGTACGTGGTGTGCTGGTTGCTAAAAATTTACTTTTTCAATAGCTATTACACAAAGCATTATATCGGAAAATGTTTCGAACAAACATTGTAGAAAATTCAATTTCCTACAAACTTTATAACACCACGTTTTGACGTTTGTCCAATATTAAAACAAATATCAAAATAAAACGGATAAGTGACTAGAGTAAACGCCCACATTTGGTTGACCGATTTTTACAAAAAACAAATTAGCACGTATTCCTTTAACCAATATGTAAAATGTAAAATTTCACTCTGATGGGAGTAATAGTTTTTGAGTTATGGAACAAAAAATATCCCGGTCACAGACACACACACACGTACAAGAACCCACAGACATCATCCATAATTGAGTCAAAACGTGTTCAGGGGACCTTGAAAAAAGAAGTTATGCTTAAATCTTGAATTCGGCTTTTTTCTTGATTACAATACTTTCTCAATGTATGTGGAGAATGTACTAACTTCGAAAAATACTATGTCTGACAGAAAGAAAAACGTAAAGTACATTCGTAATTTCCTATATCACGGCTCCTACAGATATTTTTCTACCGCAAGAAATATTCATTTTTTAACAACTTCCATTGCACACGTCATAGAGAAATTATGTAGAAACTTCAATCGATATCTTCTATTAAAAAAGCCGATTGAATAAAGACATATGTCCTTTCTCTCTCATTGGTTAAGGAAATTATCTTAAATACCAAATTCCCTCAAAATGTTAAAAATGAGTTAAGACTACGGCAAAGATTATATTAAGAACGGAAACAACTCCTATGCCGTAATATAATTATTATTATTTACTTCATAAGAAAAGGTCCATCGGTAATGTGCCTTACATTTTTCTAAAAACAGACGAACAAATATCCTTAACTCACCTTTCCTGTTTTATAAACGCGACTTCTTTGAATAAACAGAGCCTGAAAAAAGTAATTGGATCATGAATAAGCACCTAAGTATCAGAAATTGGAAATAATAAATATGTACTTGCCATAGGCATGTACGAAAGGCTAAAGGAGCTCATGAAGAAATATAATGTGGCCACCACATTATCTTCCTCATGCTTGTTATTTTACTAAGAACGCAAATTGGGTTAAGATCATAAATATTTTAAGGAACCGTTAAAAAATTTTAAAGACTTAATAAAGAACAGAAATTAATTCAAACTGTAGCCTTATGATATTGGACATAGCCCCGAATCTCCAATAATTAAGAAAATAAAAAGGAACATAATGTGCTTACAATAGTCGCCGGAACGTGGTGTGCTGGTTGCTAAAAATTTACTTTTTCAATAGCTATTGCACAATGCAATATATCGGAAAATGTTTCGAACAAACATTGTAGAAAATTTAATTTCCTACAAACTTTATTACAGCACGTTTTGACGTTTGTCCCATATTAAAACAAATATCAAAATAAAACGGATAAGTGACAAGAGTAAACGCCCACCTTCGGTTGACCGACTTTTACCAAAAACTAATTAGCACGTCTTCCTTTAATCAATATGTAAAATGTAAAATTTCACTCTGATGGGAGTAATAGTTTTTGAGTTATGGAACAAAAAATATCCCGGTCACAGACACACACACACACGTACAAGCACCCACAGACATCATCCATAAAACATCTACATCTACATCTACATCTACAGTTTACCCTGCAAGCCACCACCACAAGGGTGTGTGGCAGGGGGTGTATTTACACCAAGGGGAAAACTCCAAAATTAGGCCTTGGTTTACGCCCCTACGCGAGGTTACTTTTGATCGCAAGATTTATTCTGCTCAGCTATCGTTCTAGGGAAAAATGAGCCTTTGTATCTCTCTGTCCTACAGGCTATCTCTCGTATTTTACGAGGATGGTCCATTCTACCGATATAGGTGGGAGTTCTTATTATTTCTTTGACGTCGCTGGAGAAAGTACTCGTTCTAAATCTTTCAAGAAGTTTTAACCTAGCACGTGATCGACGCTCAGCTAGTGATTCCCATCCTAAGTCCTGTATCAAGCCTGTAACGCTTATATTTCTATCATAACAATTTTTGACGAATCTAGCAGCTTTTCGCTGCACTTTCTCTAACTCGGCGATTAAACCTTTCTCGTACGGATCCCATATGCTCGACGCATACTCTAGCAGCGGTCTAACTAAAGAAAAGTAACATGTCTCTTTGACTTTTTCTTCGCTTTTACCTACTATCCGTTTGATGAATCCTAGTTTTTGCTTAGCTTTCCCGGATATATTTCGTATGTGTGTGTCCCACGAGAGGTTACTTGTTAAAATGACACCTAAGTATTTGACGGATTCGGATAATTTTAGATGTACGCCTTCTATACTGTAATTCATCGCCTCAATTTCTTTGTTTCTCCAGAATCTCATGACGGAACACTTACCTAAGTTCAGCTCTAATTGCCACTCTTTACACCACTCGAGAATTGCGTGTAGGTCGTTAGAAAGTAATGCTTGATCAGCAGGACTGTTAATCTCTCTGTAAACCACCGTATCATCCGCGAATAACTTGATTTTACTTGTAATAACATTATCTAAGTCATTTATGTATATAAGGAATAATAGGGGACCGATGACACTTCCCTGTGGAACGCCGGAGGACACGCTGACCGAATCTGATTTAAATCCATTTGTGACTACCATTTGTTCCCGATCATTGAGAAAGTCCCTGATCCACTCGATTATCTTTCGATTTATTCCACAGGCTTGTAATTTTTTCAATAACTTAATATGAGGGACTTTATCGAATGCCTTCTTGAAGTCAAGAAAAACCGCGTCTAGCTGGGTCTTTCGATCACCGGATCGTAGTATATCATGTGCAAACAGAGCGAGCTGTGTTTCACAAGATCTTGCCTTCCTAAAACCGTGCTGATATTTACTGAGCAAGTCCTGGCTATCTAAGAAGTCCATCACAGAACTAACGATGATGTGCTCTAGAATCTTGCAAGATATTGAGGTTAGCGAAATCAGCCTGTAGTTTTCTCGGTCGTCTTTTTTCCCGCCTTTATGAAGCGGAGTTATAAACGCTAATTTCCATTCCTTAGGTATAACGCCATGACTAAGTGACTTACTGAAAACTGTTTCGAGATAAGGTGCTATTTCTAACGCTAATTCCTTTAATACTCTAGCTGGTATCTCTTCCGGTCCCGGGGATTTATTTGCATTTATGATTTTGAGCTGTTCTGCTATACCTTTCGCTGATATAAGTATATCGTTCATCTTCTCTTCGCTTGGTTCGGGTGGATCGACCTTCCTTTTCTCCACTTCGGTCGTAAATACGCTTTGAAAAAATGAGTTTAACAAGTTTCCTTTATCAATGCTATCGTAAACTACCTCTCCTTTGTCGTTTCTTAATGGTGCTACGGTTGGGCGTCGATCTTGAACTTCTCTAACAAGAGACCAAAAGATTTTGGGATTTTCGTTGAGATGTTCACAGAGAATCTTTTTCTTAAAGTTCATTAATGCCTTGCGCATAATCTATTTAGTCAATAGTCAAGACGTGTTCAGGGGACCTTGAAACAAGTAGTTATGTTTTACTCTTGAATTCGACTTTTTTCTTGAAAACAATACTTTCTCAATGTATATGGAGAATGTACTAACTTCGAAAAATACTATGTCTGACAGAAAGAAAAACGCAAAATACATTCGTAATTTCCTATATCACGGCTCCTAAAGATATTTTTCTACCGCAAGAAATATTCATTTTTTAACAGCTTCCATAGCACGAGTCATAGAGAAATTATGTAGAAACTTCAATAGATATCTTCTATGAAAAAAGCCGATTCGATAAAGAACATATGTCCCTTTTCTCTCATTGGTTAAGGAAATTACCTTAAATACCAAATTCCCTCAAAATGTTATAAATGAGTTAAGACTACGGCAAAGATTATATTAAGAACGGAAACAACTCCTATGCCGTAATATAATTATTATTATTTACTTCATAAGAAAAGGTACATCGGTAAGGAGCCCTATACTTTTCAAAAAACAGACGAACTAACATCCTTATACATTTCTAAAAACAGAGGAACAAACATCCTTAACTCACCTTTCCTGTTTTTGTAAAATTTCACATTTGACAACATAAACGCGACTTCTTTGAATAAACAGAGCCTGAAAAAAGTAATTGGATCAAGAATAAGCACCTAAGTATCAGAAATTGGAAATAATAAATATGTACTTGCCATAGGCATGTACGAAAGTCTTAAGAAGCTCATGAAGAAATATAATGTGGCCACCACATTATCTTCCTCATGCTTGTTATTTTACTAAGAACGCAAATTGGGTTAAGATCATAAATATTTTAAGGAACCGTTAAAAAATTTTAAAGACTTAATAAAGAACAGAAATTAATTCAAACTGTAGCCTTATGATATTGGATATAACGCCGAATCTCCAATAATTAAGAAAATAAAAAGGAACAAAATGTGCTTACAATAGTCGCCGGTACGTGGTGTGCTGGTTGCTAAAAATTTACTTTTTCAATAGCTATTACACAAAGCATTATATCGGAAAATGTTTCGAACAAACATTGTAGAAAATTCAATTTCCTACAAACTTTATAACACCACGTTTTGACGTTTGTCCAATATTAAAACAAATATCAAAATAAAACGGATAAGTGACTAAAGTAAACGCCCACATTTGGTTGACCGATTTTTACAAAAAACAAATTAGCACGTATTCCTTTAACCAATATGTAAAATGTAAAATTTCACTCTGATGAGAGTAATAGTTTTTGAGTTATGGAACAAAAAATATCCCGGTCACAGACACACACACACGTACAAGAACCCACAGACATCATCCATAATTGAGTCAAAACGTGTTCAGGGGACCTTGAAAAAAGAAGTTATGCTTAAATCTTGAATTCGGCTTTTTTCTTGATTACAATACTTTCTCAATGTATGTGGAGAATGTACTAACTTCGAAAAATACTATGTCTGACAGAAAGAAAAACGTAAAATACATTCGTAATTTCCTATATCACGGCTCCTACAGATATTTTTCTACCGCAAGAAATATTCATTTTTTAACAACTTCCATTGCACACGTCATAGAGAAATTATGTAGAAACTTCAATCGATATCTTCTATTAAAAAACCCGATTCGTTAAAGACATATGTCCTTTTTCTCTCATTGGTTAAGGAAATTATCTTAAATACCAAATTCCCTCAAAATGTTAAAAATGAGTTAAGACCACGGCAATGATTATATTAAGAACGGAAACAACTCCTATGCCGTAATATAATTATTATTATTTACTTCATAAGAAAAGGTCCATCGGTAATCTGCCTTACAGTTTTCTAAAAACAGACGAACAAATATCCTTAACTCACCTTTCCTGTTTTTGTAAAATTTCACATTTGATAACATAAACGCGACTTCTTTGAATAAACAGAGCCTGACAAAAGTAATTGGATCAACAATAAGCACCTAAGTATTAGAAATATGAAATAATAAATATGTACTTGCCATAGGCATGTACGAAAGCCTTAACAATCTCATGAAGAAATATAATGTGGCCACCACATAATCTTCCTCATGCTTGTTATTTTAATAAGAACGCAAATTGGGTTAAGATCATAAATATTTTAAGGAACCGTTAAAAAATTTTAAAGACTTAATAAAGACCAGAAATTAATTCAAACTGTAGCCTTATGATATTGGACATAGCCCCGAATCTCCAATAATTAAGAAAATAAAAAGGAACATAATGTGCTTACAATAGTCGCCGGAACGTGGTGTGCTGGTTGCTAAAAATTTACTTTTTCAATAGCTATTGCACAATGCAATATATCGGAAAATGTTTCGAACAAACATTGTAGAAAATTTAATTTCCTACAAACTTTATTACAGCACGTTTTGACGTTTGTCCCATATTAAAACAAATATCAAAATAAAACGGATAAGTGACAAGAGTAAACGCCCACCTTCGGTTGACCGACTTTTACCAAAAACTAATTAGCACGTCTTCCTTTAATCAATATGTAAAATGTAAAATTTCACTCTGATGGGAGTAATAGTTTTTGAGTTATGGAACAAAAAATATCCCGGTCACAGACACACACACACGTACAAGCACCCACAGACATCATCCATAAAACATCTACATCTACATCTACATCTACAGTTTACCCTGCAAGCCACCACCACAAGGGTGTGTGGCAGGGGGTGTATTTACACCAAGGGGAAAACTCCAAAATTAGGCCTTGGTTTACGCCCCTACGCGAGGTTACTTTTGATCGCAAGTTTTATTCTGCTCAGCTATCGTTCTAGGGAAAAATGAGCCTTTGTATCTCTCTGTCCTACAGGCTATCTCTCGTATTTTACGAGGATGGTCCATTCTACCGATATAGGTGGGAGTTCTTATTATTTCTTTGACGTCGCTGGAGAAAGTACTCGTTCTAAATCTTTCAAGAAGTTTTAACCTAGCACGTGATCGACGCTCAGCTAGTGATTCCCATCCTAAGTCCTGTATCAAGCCTGTAACGCTTATATTTCTATCATAACAATTTTTGACGAATCTAGCAGCTTTTCGCTGCACTTTCTCTAACTCGGCGATTAAACCTTTCTCGTACGGATCCCATATGCTCGACGCATACTCTAGCAGCGGTCTAACTAAAGAAAAGTAACATGTCTCTTTGACTTTTTCTTCGCTTTTACCTACTATCCGTTTGATGAATCCTAGTTTTTGCTTAGCTTTCCCGGATATATTTCGTATGTGTGTGTCCCACGAGAGGTTACTTGTTAAAATGACACCTAAGTATTTGACGGATTCGGATAATTTTAGATGTACGCCTTCTATACTGTAATTCATCGCCTCAATTTCTTTGTTTCTCCAGAATCTCATGACGGAACACTTACCTAAGTTCAGCTCTAATTGCCACTCTTTACACCACTCGAGAATTGCGTGTAGGTCGTTAGAAAGTAATGCTTGATCAGCAGGACTGTTAATCTCTCTGTAAACCACCGTATCATCCGCGAATAACTTGATTTTACTTGTAATAACATTATCTAAGTCATTTATGTATATAAGGAATAATAGGGGACCGATGACACTTCCCTGTGGAACGCCGGAGGACACGCTGACCGAATCTGATTTAAATCCATTTATGACTACCATTTGTTCCCGATCATTGAGAAAGTCCCTGATCCACTCGATTATCTTTCGATTTATTCCACAGGCTTGTAATTTTTTCAATAACTTAATATGAGGGACTTTATCGAATGCCTTCTTGAAGTCAAGAAAAACCGCGTCTAGCTGGGTCTTTCGATCACCGGATCGTAGTATATCATGTGCAAACAGAGCGAGCTGTGTTTCACAAGATCTTGCCTTCCTAAAACCGTGCTGATATTTACTGAGCAAGTCCTGGCTATCTAAGAAGTCCATCACAGAACTAACGATGATGTGCTCTAGAATCTTGCAAGATATTGAGGTTAGCGAAATCAGCCTGTAGTTTTCTCGGTCGTCTTTTTTCCCGCCTTTATGAAGCGGAGTTATAAACGCTAATTTCCATTCCTTAGGTATAACGCCATGACTAAGTGACTTACTGAAAACTGTTTCGAGATAAGGTGCTATTTCTAACGCTAATTCCTTTAATACTCTAGCTGGTATCTCTTCCGGTCCCGGGGATTTATTTGCATTTATGATTTTGAGCTGTTCTGCTATACCTTTCGCTGATATAAGTATATCGTTCATCTTCTCTTCGCTTGGTTCGGGTGGATCGACCTTCCTTTTCTCCACTTCGGTCGTAAATACGCTTTGAAAAAATGAGTTTAACAAGTTTCCTTTATCAATGCTATCGTAAACTACCTCTCCTTTGTCGTTTCTTAATGGTGCTACGGTTGGGCGTCGATCTTGAACTTCTCTAACAAGAGACCAAAAGATTTTGGGATTTTCGTTGAGATGTTCACAGAGAATCTTTTTCTTAAAGTTCATTAATGCCTTGCGCATAATCTTTTTAGTCAATAGTCAAGACGTGTTCAGGGGACCTTGAAACAAGTAGTTATGTTTTACTCTTGAATTCGACTTTTTTCTTGAAAACAATACTTTCTCAATGTATATGGAGAATGTACTAACTTCGAAAAATACTATGTCTGACAGAAAGAAAAACGCAAAATACATTCGTAATTTCCTATATCACGGCTCCTACAGATATTTTTCTACCGCAAGAAATATTCATTTTTTAACAACTTCCATAGCACGAGTCATATAGAAATTATGTAGAAACTTCAATAGATATCTTCTATCAAAAAAGCCGATTCGATAAAGACCATATGTCCCTTTTCTCTCATTGGTTAAGGAAATTACCTTAAATACCAAATTCCCTCAAAATGTTATAAATGAGTTAAGACTACGGCAAAGATTATATTAAGAACGGAAACAACTCCTATGCCGTAATATAATTATTATTATTTACTTCATAAGAAAAGGTACATCGGTAAGGTGCCCTATACTTTTCAAAAAACAGACGAACTAACATCCTTATACATTTCTAAAAACAGAGGAACAAACATCCTTAACTCACCTTTCCTGTTTTTGTAAAATTTCACATTTGACAACATAAACGCGACTTCTTTGAATAAACAGAGCCTGAAAAAAGTAATTGGATCAAGAATAAGCACCTAAGTATCAGAAATTGGAAATAATAAATATGTACTTGCCATAGGCATGTACGAAAGCCTTAAGAAGCTCATGAAGAAATATAATGTGGCCACCACATTATCTTCCTCATGCTTGTTATTTTACTAAGAACGCAAATTGGGTTAAGATCATAAATATTTTAAGGAACCGTTAAAAAATTTTAAAGACTTAATATTGAACAGAAATTAATTCAAACTGTAGCCTTATGATATTGGATATAACGCCGAATCTCCAATATTTAAGAAAATAAAAAGGAACATAATGTGCTTACAATAGTCGCCGGTACGTGGTGTGCTAGTTGCTAAAAATTTACTTTTTCAATAGCTATTACACAATGCAATATATCGGAAAATGTTTCGAACAAACATTGTAGAAAGTTTAATTTCCTACAAACTTTATAACAACAAGTTTTGACGTTTGTCCAATATTAAAACAAATATCAAAATAAAACGGATAAGTGACTAGAGTAAACGCCCACCTTCGGTTGACCGATTTTTACCAAAAATTATTTAGCTAGTATTCCTTTAACCAATATGTAAAATGTAAAATTTCACTCTGATGGGAGTAATAGTTTTTGAGTTATGGAACAAAAAATATCCCGGTCACAGACACACACACACGTACAAGCACCCACAGACATCATCCATAAAATAGTCAAGACGTGTTCAGGGGACCTTGAAATAAGTAGTTATGTTTTAATCTTGAATTCGAATTTTTTCTTGATAACAATATTTTCTCAATGTATATGGAGAATGTACTAACTTCGAAAAATACTATGTCTGACAGAAAGAAAAACGTAAAATACATTCGTAATTTCCTATATCACGGCTCTTACAGATATTTTTCTACCGCAAGAAATATTCATTTTTTAACAACTTCCATTGCACGAGTCATAGAAAAATTATGTAGAAACTTCAATCGATATCTTCTATTAAAAAAGCCGATTCGATAAAGACATATCTCCTTTTTCTCTCATTGGTTAAGGAAATTATCTTAAATACCAAATTCCCTCAAAATGTTAAAAATGAGTTAAGACTACGGCAAAGATTATATTAAGAACGGAAACAACTCCTATGCCGTAATATAATTATTATTATTTACTTCATAAGAAAAGGTCCATCGGTAATGTGCCTTACACTTTTCTAAAAACAGACGAACAAATATCCTTAACTCACCTTTCCTGTTTTATAAACGCGACTTCTTTGAATAAACAGAGCCTGAAAAAAGTAATTGGATCAAGAATAAGCACCTAAGTATCAGAAATTGGAAATAATAAATATGTACTTGCCATAGGCATGTACGAAAGGCTAAACAAGCTCATGAAGAAATATAATGTGGCCACCACATTATCTTCCTCATGCTTGTTATTTTACTAAGAACGCAAATTGGGTTAAGATCATAAATATTTTAAGGAACCGTTAAAAAATTTTAAAGACTTAATAATGAACAGAAATTAATTCAAACTGTAGCCTTATGATATTGGATATAACGCCGAATCTCCAATAATTAAGAAAATCAAAAGGAACATAATGTGCTTACAATAGTCGCCGGTACGTGGTGTGCTGGTTGCTAAAAAATTTACTTTTTATATAGCTATTACACAATGCAATATATCGGAAAATGTTTCGAACAAACATTGTAGAAAATTTAATTTCCTACAAATTTTATAACAGCACGTTTTGACGTTTGTCCCATATTAAAACAAATATCAAAATAAAACGGATAAGTGTCAAGAGTAAACGCCCACCTTCGGTTGACCGATTTTTACCAAACACTAATTAGCACGTCTTCCTTTAACCAATATGTAAAATGTAAAATTTCACTCTGATGGGAGTAATAGTTTTTGAGTTATGGAACAAAAAATATCCCGGTCACAGACACACACACGTACAAGCACCCACAGACATCATCCATAAAATAGTCAAAACGTGTTCAGGGGACCTTGAAAAAAGTAGTTATGCTTAAATCTTGAATTCGACTTTTTTCTTGATAACAATACTTTCTCAATGTATGTGGAGAATGTACTAACTTCGAAAAATACTATGTCTGACAGAAAGAAAAACGTAAAATACATTCGTAATTTCCTATATCACGGCTCCTACAGATATTTTTCTACCGCAAGAATTATTCATTTTTTAACAGCTTTCATAGCACGAGTCATAGAGAAATTATGTAGAAACTTCTCTGATCTCTCCTTGGCCGCGCGGCCTTCCGGTCGCGCATCGTCCAGTCGGTCGTTCCAAGTAGGCAATTTGCCACCTTCTACGACCTTCGTGTGTTGCGAGCATGGTGTCTTTTATGCGTGTTAGTTTGGCTTTACAATATACCTAATAGGTGTGTATGGTTAAGGAAGAAGAGGAAAGAACTCGCAAGGGAGTTGCAAAATATACATTTATGGCCGTCTTACAAACTAACTCATTCCTCGTGAGTGAACAAAAAAATCAAAAATTTGAAAAATAAATAATGTACAAAAAAAAACAATTCGTAAAAATAAAGTAAAACTATGAATAAAGGGGGGTAAAAGGGAACAAAAATAGGGTAGACAGTAGAATAGAAAAGACAGTTTCAGCACAGCGATAGTGACGCCGCCTGTCAGTAGAAACTGTAAGCTAACGATAAACAAAAGATAAACGTAATGACGTCATAACAAAAGACGATCGTAATGCGCAATGTTAGGTTGGTATCTTGGAAGGCGGTAAATTTGAATCGAGTTAAAATTTTGCTGTTGTTATCTTGGAAGGCGGCGGATTTGAATCGAGTTAAAATTTTGCAGTTGGTATCTTGGAAAGCGGTAAATTTGAATCGAGTTAAAATTTTGCTGTTGGTATCTTGGAAGGCGGCGGATTCGAATCGAATTAAACTTTCTGGGTTGGTATTTTGGATGGCGGCGGATTTGAGTACGTTAAAATGAAGCGAAATATTGAGCAGGTTGATCAAGTTTTTTTTATTTCCAATAAAAGACAATCATTATTACTTTATAAAAACACAACAAAAATGACAATCTTTTTTCAAAGGAGGTGATCCATCGATATGAATTTCTCCTTTATTGCAGTTTTCCAGGCATGGCTGATATCGTTCCGTCTTATTCCAGTCTTCTATTTCTTGTAATTCGGGAAATGTGGCGGCTGATGGATGTCACGTGGATGATACAGTTCAATATAATCAATAGGTATAAATTTCAGATCCTCTAATTTCATCGTCTTCCAACCACGTTCATGGCCGACCCAACTTTATGTATAATTGCGAGTTGTTTTAAGTCCATAACTGAAAGTTAATTATTTTCAAATCAATGATTGCTTAGATTTATAATATTATAATAATTTTAAATATAAATTAAATTACCTTTGGAGAGCGATCTTATGCGTGGAGTATTCTGGATGCGTCTTTCTTCGAGAAACTCACTTATGCACGCGTCCGTCTTCTGCCGAGTCTCAAAACCGAATGAAACCTTCTATGTGCAAGATTGCAAAAATGCTGAGGTTGCACGGCCGCGAGACTGCGTAGCGATCTTGAGTCAGCGAACCGGACGTGATCACTGCAAAATGCCGAGTTCGTGCATACACCGGATGTGATCTGGAGAGTGGGGGTTAACGCAAAAGTATCACGTCAACACTTTCCCAACTTGCGGTATATTTGAATCGAGTTAAAATTTCGTGCTCGGCGGTGATTTTAAATACGTCAAAATGAAACAAATATTTTGGTCGTAACTCGTCTTACTTATATGATTTAACAAGTCGTAACTTGTCGAATGGAAGGATGAGATGAAATAAAAATAGTTTTTTAATAATCAATATTCCTTTATTTCCATTTTAAAATGTCTTAATGTAATTTATTTCTTTTTATTAAAGGACATGTTATCACAAATCGATCATGCTCCTTTTTAGGATCATCTCCTTCTTCCCACTCGTATACATTTACACCGCATTTACTACAAATAGTCATGTCCATATATCCAGAATAAATAAATCCAACAGAAGCCATTTTATATACATCGAAAATAAATTGATTTTTAGGAAAGCAATTGAATGATATAAGCCTATCAGATTCATTTTTTAGGTCAACATTTTGCCGAAACCAGTTCTTAATTTTGCGACAATTATCCACAGCACACATTAAATTTCCATCATTTCTATGTTTATGCAGCATACACCTTTTACCCGATGAGGGTAATTGTGAAATCGGAGGGCAGTCAAAAACGAGTAAATCGATGACTTTATGTCCTATTATATTGGATAAGAATTTACATTTTTCTAAACCTTTTACGAAAAAAAGATGATAACCTAATGCATATTTCAAGAGTACATTTTCGAAATTTTCATTGGTGATGTCACCTTCTTCTACCTCCATACCGTGAAAGTATTTGGTAAGCCATGAAGTTTCTCTTTTACAAATTAATTCACGTGGTGATGAAAAAATCCATGATTGGCTATAATCATTGTCAATATCGCAAATAGCCAATTCTTTGACTACGAATTCATTCTTTTGATTGCGAAAGGCTTGAAAATCCACTATACATTTTCTCAATTGAAAAATCTCTAATGGCGTTTGGTTTACGGGAGTATTAGCTCCATCGCCAGGGACCGACTCCATTATTCACACACTCACAGAATAGCAGTTTACGGGAGTTTTAATTCCGCGCCAGTGACTGCAGTCTTTTCACATATGCTGTAATAAAAATTCTCCGATTGAGCAATGTATAGGAATTTCCAAATTTAATCTTTCAAAATCGATTTTGCTACCTGTAGGTTTAGCTATATCGGTAACGTTATGCAGACCGATTACGCAGCCAACATTCATGAAACTTTCGTAATACTCTTTTACGTTTGAAGATTCTTTAATTAAAGTATTTAATGTGAAATTCAAAGGTTTAGATTGCACCAATAGCTTATTCCACTCCTCCTCATTCAAGGTGACCGATTGACGGTCACCTTTGATTATTAAATGTTTAACTCCGAAATACTTTACAAATCGTAATGGCAGATTTTCAATGATTGGTTTGCTATCAGAATTAAAATAGTTAGAAATTATATCTTTTTGTTCGAATAAATTAAGCCATCGATCATTACTCAGAATGACTGCCCCTTTACCGATTTGAGTAAATTGCACACACAATTCAAAAGTTTCACAATGATTAAACCCAACACTAACACTTTTCACTTTCTTATTATTCAGATAGTACACAGTTTCCAATAAGAGTTGATTTATTTCACAAATATTCTTCTTCCGCGATGACTTTGGGGGTGATGCGGGATCTGCTTGCAGACTGGATGGCGGTGGTGGCGATGACGATGATGGTGATGATTGCAGATTGGATAACTCCGGTCTTGGAACACTTCTCCTCCGTTTCGGTAGAACTCCTGTACTGCTCGAACTCTCCATAGCGAAAGACTGTGTGGAGTTTATATATTTCAATATAACCTACTATAACTGATGGAGGGGTGGTGGGGGTAAAGGGGAAGGTGTGAAAGTGGAAGGGGAGCCTCAGAAGTCTTAAATCCTCGGCGATTGGTTGCTTGTCTTAGATTGTATCATGCGTTGGAGTTGATTTATCTTCGAGCAGCAGCTTTGTGATTGGGGATCACAACGTCTTCTTTGTCTCGCTTTCCAAAATTCGAAGAAAAAGAGCTTTGCGACTTGACAGTCGTTGAGATGGGGGTGGGTAAATTGGGAAATGAAATAGGTTAAGGATTTCCCGATTGATTTGCAGAGAGTGTAAAGACAGCAAAACTCTCCACAAAGGTCAGAGTGATAACTTTGGAGTCGAAATGAATTTTCGATGTAGGAAAACGGTTGGAGGAAAGAGATGATTTCGTAAATGAGAGGTGGATAACCGTATGAATCGAAATATTCGGCGTAATAATTGTCTATCACGTGAACTGCAACCCAATGACACCCAGGTTTATTAGATGGATCAAAGTTTATTATGTAAATTCCAGGTTTTGGCTGATGAGGTAAATGATCTGAAGGAAAAACCCCACGAAAAAATCTTCTCGTTCGATTGTCTTTGGAAAGCGTATCGACGATATCTCTCGTGTTCATTGCGAAATTATGAAAAGAATGTGTGGATGTTCCTATCTTTATCTATCTCGATGAATGTCATGTATTCGGCATAAACTATACAGGTAATTGTTTTAGATAGAGGATTTTCGAAATTGGCTTCAATCCTCACATTTCCCTTTTCCGGCAGACTGCTATAGTCAGTGTTACCGGATCCATCAGGTGTTAAATCGAATGCTAATAAGAAGTACCCATGAGCAAACATTTCCATCGATATTTGATTACCCTTATCATGGTGTTCTATACCTAGTCCTTGATACAGAGAATAGTATGCATGAGTGTAATGTTTCTTAGTAAAACTCATCTTCGACCCTCCCGGAGGGATTTGAACACCGTTAACCAAAAGATTAAAATCTGATAGAGAATAATGATCGAATGAGAAAGGATTTTTTTCCCTCTCTCCGACATACGATCCGTTATCTACCATGGTGAAAACCATAGTTTCTGGTAATTGCCCCATCACAACGTTATCCAAATTTAACGTGCGGGTACCTTTTGGAATCGTAAAAGTTTTAACCTCGACTCGTTTGTACGGATATATTGCATTGATGCCGGATGATAAAGTTTTATTATGAGCCAGTAAAATACCCGGATTCACATTAAAGTGTCGAACGTATAAAGTAGCGTCGAGAATTTTCAGAATTGAATTTCCATTATTTTTCTCCATTATGTAAAAACTAGGTCTCGCGCGAGTCAGTTTAATTACCAACTCGATTCCATTCAGAAGCAGCCGGGATTGATTCAACACATCTGCATGGAGTCTACCTACAAGTTCTACTGTAGCACTATCGGCATATTGTTTCTTTCTCTCTACAAATTCTGGATTAGTTGAAGTTTGCGAATTAATATCTGTTCCACTATCTGGTAACCATCCAGCACATCTCAAATGTGTAGATGCAGCATCTTGTCCATAATTCAGGAGAATTTCTATATAAGTACGATAATGGTAATTATCTTCCGATGGTGTGGCTTGTGTTCCATTTAAATAAACGTTACATTGGGAGAATAAGGAATGTAGGAGGTTATTAACCACCCCCGGTTGTTCGGCATCTGTTGACTTATAATCTACCCCATCTTCCTTACAAAATTTAACTTGCAGCTTTAAGTATACGTTATTTAAATCTACGTATAAATCACCAGAATTTTTAACTCTGAATTCTATTACAGATTGATTATCTACAGAAGATATCGGTTTATAAGGAATCACTTGTTTCGATAAAATGTTCGTTTGATAATTAGGTTTATCGAACAAATCTAGAGAAGTGAGCATGCACTCATTGGCCATTATGAAAATATATCGTGAGTTAACGTGTTCACTCCCCGCTTAGTCTTTCCCGAATGGCGCTTATTGTGTATGGTCGTTCTTTTTATTTTCCTCAATATTGGTCGTTTACTAATACGTAAACCCATCCCTCCCATCGATTTAATTTTATCTTCAGCTTTTCTCTTTAAATTCATCCCTGCTTCCTTAAAATGATCACGCATTATATTACTAACGGGTCTTGTACCTAATTCGGACAAGGCACCCGCACTGGCTCTAAGAGCTTCTCTACCCACCGCCTTGATTCCACTGCTTAACAGCGGTTTTGCGAGACGAAATAGTCCTCTAAATAAACCGCCCAATCCTCTACCTCTCTGAACTCCATAACTTTGTTGATAAACGGACCCAATATCTCCTCCGCATTGATTGGCATAATATGCCGAATATCGATCCGCATTGCAAGACATTTCGATTTATAATGATGATTTTGACTAATGCGATACTTTTATAAAGTGTAGAACTAAAGTAGAAGGTTTTTTACCGGGAGAGAAATTATAAGGTTTCCCGTTTTGATTAGCTAGCAATATTTCAATGCTTTCGATTTCATTTTTTTCGATTGGGAAATAATAAATGCGATCAAATTTCTGTCTATTTTTCTTAGAATCAACGATTCTCAAACATCTACTCATCGAATCGCCTATCATTTGAGGTTTTATTATATCAGTGTAAACGAAGATATCACCATTTTCAGCTGCATCATCACTCCCCGATAAATCTCTTTTTGATCTTCCAATGACTAATGATCTGAAATAACGTTCCTTTTCTGGACCATGACCTTTTACGATACCTTCGGTAATATCGTTCAACACTTCATTAAAATCATTTTCTGTTATTATCGAACGTATAAATTGAATAAAAGAAATGTAATATCCTCTCTTTATAGCATAAGTGATTTTTTCATTAGATATAATCACATATTCATTAGGATCATATTCACCCAATTTCTTTTTTTGGGGATGAGGAATATTAGCTGATATATAATTACGTATGGTATTTGCTAGGGTGATATGAAGAGTATCTCTATATTGCGCCGCATAGCTTCTGCACAATGATTCGAAAGCCTCATTAAATGACTTATATTTTTGGGGGCGGAAATTGAGATTGTGTACCTTATCTATTTTTATTACCGCATCGTTGGAAGTGATTTCTGAGATTCCAGTTTGTTTTTCACTTCCCCCTCCTATCGATTTTGTTGAACTTGCGCTTCTTTCACTTAATGTTTTTACACCTCTTTCCTCCTCCTCCACATTTATGGCCGGAAAAGAAATCTCGCAAAGCCCAACTTGCCATTGACTATTCTCCAAATATAATCTATTAGCTAATTTTGTTTGAAAATGAGCTATGGAATTATCATTAAAATACGTATAGGAAGAATTGCTTAAAAGAGTGATATAAAAACCATTCATTTTTTTAATACCCCAACTTATAATGAATCAACATTAACTATCTTTGAGACTTTATCGCTCTCAGTCTTCTTTCTTCACAAAGCGAATTGAATATCGACTTAAAAAATTTCAATTTTTTAAACGATTCACAGTATATGCTTTTACCCACGAGTTAAAAGAATCAGGATATCCTACCCACTTGACGAAATATTCTAGACTGTTACCTTTTCCTCTTCTCCTCAATATTTTATCTATTTTAAATTCGGTAATTTTAGATATAACCGTGCGTCTTAATTCCGGACCGTAAAAATTTCCCTGAATGAGTTCACCATTCAAATCTTCCAACTTGTACATAGGAACCTTATTCCCTAAAATAACGGATTTAATTTTAAATATCTCAGTTGTATAGTTCGGAGTGTATCCTTTAGCGAATGGCATTCTCTCCTTGCTCATCCTAACGTAATCGCCCACCTGATATTCTGGCTTTATTTTTCTCTTTCCTCTATCGAGTAGTCTTTTTTTCACGAGAAAAGCATTCGATTCGTTCGCGTCGGATGGTGCCATCCCAATAGATGAATGAATAGTATCATTATACCCTTTCAATAATTTTGGTAATACGTTCACATAATTATAGGTATTATTTTTCGTAAAATACTTATACATCTTAGATTTTAACGTCCTATTGAATCTTTCTACTACGGCAGCTTTGACATCGGGGTTATGAGTATAATAAAACTTGACGTTTTTTCTCTCGAGGAAATCTTGAAACTTTTTATTTCTAAATTCGGAGCCTTTATCGCTTTGTAATTTTAAAGGTTTTCTATTTTTGAAAATATAATCGAACGCCCTCACCATTTCTTCCCCCGTCTTGCTCTTCAAAGGAACTGCCCAAGCATATTTTGAGAATAAATCTATAATGGTTAGAATATATGCAAATTCACTATTATACTTTTTCAAATTTCGCATATCATTTAAGTCACATTGCCAAGTTTCGTCGATATAATCAACATCGTAAAAATTTCTTTGGAAGCGTTTTCTTAAAGGCCTGTGTAATGTATAAGCGTCCTGTGAATTCAACCAATCCTGAACGTATCTCTTCGATAACTTATTTTTACCCAGTGCTTTATACAATTTATCGGTTGTTGAAAATCCTGCCGGGTTAGAGGGATCGTAATAAATGGATTTTAAAATTTCATCGGACTCCAAACTATTTTTGGTTTTCGAACTCGTTCCCCTCTTCTTGGTAATTTGCTTTTCCTCGCTTCTTCCCAATCTGATTCGTTCTTTAATCCCTCGTCTCTTAACAATTCTCCCGTATTTCCTATTCTTTCCATCATACGCCTCCATTGCTTATCTATACGTTGGTTATCGACCCTGAGACGTTTCGTAATACTCTTCAAACTAAGTCTCTTAGGAGTCGTCAGGGGAGAACTCAAACGTTTTCTTTTCAAAATATGTCTCTTAGGTGTTGGAGGAGGAGAACTGGAATGTTTTTCCTCTTTCACTATCGGAATAGAGATGGGCGTTCTTTTTTCTGCAGCAATATTTAAGTACGTATCTAAAGCATGTTTATAAAGGTGCCATTTATCCAAGTCATTCAAATCTTTTCTATTCAAAATATTTTGCATTTCATCATCCAATCTAGATACTCGGTCTTTGGATTGTTCTCTATCGAATAAATCAGGATTAATTAAGAGCATCTTTTTAAGACTCATTTTCCAAATAGATGACTTCCTAACACACTAGAAAGAAGAGCGCCTAGTAAAACCGGAATAAAACCTCCTTTTTGTATCAACAATTTCCTTTTCTGCTTTAATGATTTATTTTTACTACCTATTACTCTTATACACTTACGATATTTAGATAACTTGTTCTTCAAAGTGCGACTCAATTTAATATTTCCGTTTAAGGTATTCAAACAGCACTCGCACAGAATTTTAATCAAATCGTCGCTACCTTCTTTCAAAATCACGTTACGCAATTTAGGTTTGGCTACTTTCAATACATGCAGCAAATGCTTATTAGATTTCAATCTTTTCATCTTCAATCATATGCTTCGGAACATAAACGATTGTAATTTCATCGGGGAAAATTCGTGTCCTAAATCTAAAGCGATCATCCGCCTCCTGCGAAAGGTCTAAGACTAAATAACTGTAAGGTTCCGATGTTGCCTCTTTATATACTCTCGTCAACTCGATTGAATTCTCCGGATATACCTGCCTCGCTAGATGACTAAACTGAAGTTTATCGCGAGGATTTCGGAACACTACGATATACTTCGCATTGAGAGAAATATTTCTCGATTGAGGACTCGGATAAAATGCGTTCTGTGTAATGAGAATGACTGAAATATTGAAATGGTGGGAACCTCTCGTGAATAATTCGCTGACTTGCTTGTTATATGCTTCATGCATCAAATCATCTATGACATATAATGTCGGTATTCCGCTAGCGTTTTCGAAGGATGGTACCTGATTTTCAATTTTAACGCATTTCAAGTTAGGTTCGCTACCTGGGCTGCAGCACCACACTATGCATTCAATTTTCCCCTCAACCAAATGCGGTAAATTTTTCAAAAATGTTTCTACAAACGTTGTTTTTCCAGAACAACTTGGACCCGCACAGATGCAAGTAAATGGGTGTTTCCACTTTACACTCATGATGCTTACTGAACAAAAAATCCTCACTACAAAAATATTTATTCAAAGATTGCCTTCAAAGGCTTCTCCCCAGTTTCTCTTTAAATTTTGGAATTTTACTGTTTCCCCCAGAACAAGGTGTTTACCCCGTCGTCACAAACATAACGTTTGTCGTCAGAAGCATTCAAGGCATTTTTATTCATTTCTATCGAATAAAGTTCATGCCTTTTTCTTTTAATCACATTCATTTCGCACATCCTAGTGGCGAAAAATGCGAAGGTCTGCGAGAGGTGGCGGGTGGGGGTGGAGGCACGTGCGACGCGACACAGCCCAACAGATCTGGTTACGAGGATTGCGCGGCCGGATGTAGATAGCGTCTTAAAAATGCAAGGTGGCATTCTTTCAGAGAGCGAGTGCAGGCTTTTCTTCTTAGTTCCCCAGCGGAAAAGAAAGAGAAACATATGCGTGGAGACATTCTATTTAAATCTCGCGATGATTTAATACGTACTTTCTTAAATCCAATTTGTATACGGAAATTCTTTCATTTCAACGACAACGTTGGATAGAATAGAAGATTGTCCGCTTAAAAGATTTGGATAAAAGAAAAGAATTATATCGTATCAGGTTAAAGTGAATATTTTATTACCCGTATTATAATTTTTTGATATAATATCGATTATAAACGGAATTTAAACAATATAAATCTGTTAAATTGTCGCTACTGCATCTTAGATATCATTATGTTAATTAACAAAAAGTTGATTTAAATCAACTTTTTGTTAATATCAGTTATTTTTTTTTAATAGGCTCTTTTCGTCAGTGAAGCGGAGTGAGTTACGAACTGCCATAGATTCTACCTTTTTAATGTGTTTTTTTATTTAGCCTTTAAGATCTTGACTATGTGCGAGCGCGGTAAATAAACCGCTCTGACCTGCAAAAAAACGCGTCGATAAATTGTTCGAGTGATTCTCTTATATTAATTTATATAAATAATCATAAATGAGATTTGATAAATTAATTATTTTTATAGATTACTGAATTTTATCAATTTTCGGTATATTCAAATTTATTTGGCATATAATATTTGGTTAAAAAAATGTTCAGGTTTTCTGGCAAGTTATTCTAGTAATAGATACGTCCTATTTTTTTATTTCATCTCGTCCTTCCATTCGACTTTCGACAAGTTACGACTTGTTAAATCATATAAGTAAGACGAGTTAGGACAAAGTATTTTTGTTTTCGTGACAATGCTTGTATTTTTATTGTAAATAAAAAAACTTGATCAACCTGCTCAATATTTCACATAATTTTTGGGGGAAAAAATGGAATCAATCAAAATATTTAGAAATTTTTTTATTTTAACAAATAATAACATTGTTATTATTTACTTTTATGTTTAAATTCTTATTATTACTGTCATTATACATTTTTATTTCTTCGTCTGTAATAGCATTTAAAAATTTCTTGGGTAAAAACATCTTTACCCCCGACAAATCTTCATCTTCTCCTATCGTCACCACTAATGTCCAACCATATCTAGTATTCAATTTTTCAAATGATGCTATTTCGTAGTTTTTATCTTGCACCAAATCCTCCTTTTTTACGAATGTATTCATCTTCGACACTTTCTGAAATTTCGCCTTGAGAGAATCCATCTGTAAATGAGGGTTATTTTTAACAATTTAAAAACATATGAAGTAATTTTTCTCATTAGTTAAGTCAGATAATAAAATATATAGATTTTAAATCAAATTCCATACAAAAATGAATCTATTACATATAAATCAGATAATGAAACAAACAATTAGAGAATGCGTTATGAAAAAATGCATACGGACATCAAGAAGAGGAATGAAATTAATTAGACGTAAATGATAATAAGTATTATTTTTAATAATTTTTTTAACATATGAAGTAATTTTCCTCATCAGTTAAATCAGATAATAAAAAAATGTATATATTTAAATCAAAATTCCATATAAAAAGAATCTATTACATATAAATCAGATAATGAAACATACAATTAGAGAATGTGTGTAGACAAAAATGTATACACACATCGGGAACAGGAATAAAATTAATTAGAAGTAAATGATGAGAAACGATTGAAAAAACTTACTTATCCCGAGTTTTTTATCCCGTGCTATTTTCCGTTCATGAATCCACTTTTTCACCCATGGTGGTGAGTTTGGTTCGCAAATCAATCTCCCTTCCAAAATAGTTAATATCAAATCGCTATGATTTTTATATGACGTAATTTTTTCTTGTATAATTTTTGGTAAATCTTTAATATCAATAGCATTTTCAACTATGACGTCAATGGTATAGCTCTGAAGGCTTCTGGGGCTAGACATACTAAAAAAAGAAAATTTCAATCGTTTCTCACAAGAAGCGTAAAATCAATGAATGGAATTGAATACAACTTACTTCAAGTCGGTGGAGACGGCGGTTTTGTAGTATGAAGAAGGTGGTGGAGACGGTGGTGGAAATTAACCCAGCGAAGTTGTAGAGACGGTGGTGGAAATTAACCCAGCGAAGTTGTAGAGACGGTGGTGGAAATTAACCCAGCGAAGTTGTAGAGACGGTGGTGGTGTAATAAAGAAAGCGATGGAGACGTCGGTGTCGATGAAAGCAGTGAAGTGGTGGAGACGACGGTTGAGATTCTTAAATTACTGCCAAGCACCAAATTTTAACTCGATTCAAATATACCGCAAGTTGGGAAAGTGTTGACGTGATACTTTTGCGTTAACCCCCACTCTCCAGATCACATCCGGTGTATGCACGAACTCGGCATTTTGCAGTGATCACGTCCGGTTCGCTGACTCAAGATCGCTACGCAGAGTCTCGCGGCCGTGCAACCTCAGCATTTTTGCAATCTTGCACATAGAAGGTTTCATTCGGTTTTGAGACTCGGCAGAGGACGGACGCGTGCATAAGTGAGTTTCTCGAAGAAAGACGCATCCAGAATACTCCACGCATAAGATCGCTCTCCAAAGGTAAATTAATTTATATTTAAAATTATTATTATATTATAAATCTAAGCAATCATTGATTTGAAAATAATTAACTTTCAGTTATGGACTTAAAACAACTAGCAATTATACATAAAGTTGGGTCGGCCATTCGGGCATATCATGAACGTGGTTGGAAGACGATGAAATTAGAGGATCTGAAATTTATACCTATTGATTATATTGAACTGTATCATCCACGTGACATCCATCAGATAGCCGCCACATTTCCCGAATTACAAGAAATAGAAGACTGGAATAAGACGGAACGATATCAGCCATGCCTGGAACACTGCAATAAAGGAGAAATTCATATCGATGGACCACCTCCTTTGAAAAAAGATTGTCATTTTTGATGTGTGTTTTTATAAAGTAATAATGATTGTCTTTTATTGGAAATAAAAAAACTTGATCAACCTGCTCAATATTTCGCTTCATTTTAACGTACTCAAATCCGCCGCCATCCAAAATACCAACCCAGAAAGTTTATTTCGATTCAAATTTACCGCCTTCCAAGATACCAACTGCAAAATTTTAACTCGATTCAAATCCGCCGCCTTCCAAGATAACAACAGCAAAATTTTAACTCGATTCAAATTTACCGCCTTCCAAGATACCAACCTAACATTGCGCATTACGATCGTCTTTTGTTATGGCGTCATTACGTTTATCTTTTGTTTATCGTTAGCTTACAGTTTCTACTGACAGGCGGCGTCACTATCGCTGTGCTGAAACTGTCTTTTCTATTCTACTGTAGACGCGGCAAAACATTGCCGGAGTGCTTGGGGAGAGGTAAAGGAAAGTTTTCGGTCACGCCTGGCTTCATCTTCCCCTGCCAGGTCCGCGACCCGCAATGCTCTCAGCTGTCTCTGCGCCGATCAATACTTTGCGTAATTTTTATTTTGAAAATGAACTTTTTTATTTACTATTGGATTTTTTTCGTTCTTTTTTTGTTTTGTTCCTTTTGTTTAATTTTTAAGTTTTGCTCGTTCAGATCTTTTGTTGAACGCTTACTTTTTTTTTGGAACTATTTCTTTCTTTTTTTTTTCCTTTTAAACAATATTTAATTTTTTCTGAAACCACAATAACATAAATAGGTTCTTTAAAGCACACTTTGCTTGCCTTTCTAAATCTAAATATAGAAAAAACCTTTTTTACTAAATCTATTGTTAGTGTTAAGTAACAGAAAAAGGAAAGTTTGTGCCTTCACTACTGAAGGAGTATTTCTTTTGATCGTTTAAATTTGCATTTTTTTGTCGCGTCATATTGCCAAAGTCGGACGGTGAGTGGGTTGAACTGTAGGGACTGTTCGAAGCGCTGGGCACGCTTGCGAACGAAGTCGTGTATCGTAGGGATTTTGTGCGCGTTTCTAATCTCGTAAGCCGGAACGAGTCGGGAGCTGTTTGTGATGTAGCGCAGTGTTATGTTTTGGAATGTTTCTAATTTTCGCATGTTGGTTTTCGCCGTGTTACCGAATAGCTCGCATCCGTACAGCAGGGTTGGCCGAATATGAGAAAGATAAAGCCGAATTTTTTCGCCCCTTCGTAATTTTGAATTTTTGCTTATGAGGGGCATGAGTAATTTCCTCATACCCCTCGCTTTGTTTATTGCCTGCTGTACGTGTGCACCCCATGTCAGTTTCTGATCGAGGTGTAACCCTAAGAATTTGTGTGATTTTCGCATCGGTATCTCGGTGCCTCGGAATTCGAGGCGGAGGGAGGGCGTGAATTTTTGCTTCTTGGTAAAGTTGACAAGAACGCTTTTATCGGCGTTAATCTCAACTTTCCAGTCCAGCGTCCACTTTTCTAGCAGGTTAAGATGGTTTTGGATACGTCGTACAGCTGCGTTGACCTGTTGCGACTGCGAAGAGATCGCAGTGTCATCCGCAAACATGTAGACTTGAGTTTGTGGAGAAGAAGGAAAGTCATTGACAAAGAGGTTGAAGAGGATCGGACTCAAGATTGCCCCCTGGGGGACGCCACAAGAAATCCTCTTGGAAGAGGAGAGCCGACCATCCACAGCGACTCGCAGGGACCTTCCGGAGAGGAAGCTCCTGCAGATCTTTTGCAGATATAATGGAAAATCCATTGCGGCGAGTTTAAGTAGCAGGCCTTCGTGCCACACCTGATCGAAGGCCTTGGCGACGTCTAGGAACAGTACTTCCGTCCGTCCTCGGGAGTTGAATCCGTCCGTTATGTTCTCCACCAAACGAAGGATTTGGTGGGGTGCGGAGGTCTTTCGTCTGAAACCCATCTGCTCAGGTCTTATTAGATCGTTAGTCCGGATGTGGTGATCGAAGCGGGAAAGGATTATCTTCTCGAATACCTTCGAGAGATTTGAGAGGAGGGATATGGGTCGGTGGCTGGCTGGGAGAGACGGATCTTTCCCCGGTTTTGGAATCATGACGACTTTGCCACGCTTCCAATTCCAGGGGAAGTGGGATGTGGTAAGGCAGGCGTTGTAGAGGTTTGTTAATGACGAAATAGCACCGGGGGTGAGATTCATGAGCATCCGGTTGCTAACTTCGTCTAGGCCTGAAGCCTTGCGGGGGTTAAGCTCCTTGATGAGCTGTCTTGTTTCGTCGTCCGTAGTGGGAACTGGGGGTGGGCAGGGGGAGAGGCTAAGCAGGATTAAATTCCTCCTCGCCTCCTCCTCCGTCTTGGTCTTTTCCCAGTCCTCGCGTAGCGTCATGGTGCCGGCCAAATGCTCCGCAAATAGCTCGGCTTTTGCCTCGGCGTCGTGGATATACTCGTCCAAGTGCCTAAGGGGCGTCGGTATGCGCGCTTGACCCGTCAGCCGCTTGGCCATATGCCAAGTCGAGCCGTCTTCCAAGGAGAGGGAGGAGATCTTCCTCTCCCACTCCCGGTTATGAAACTCCGTCATTCCTTTCTTAACACGATAAGAAAGGAAGTTGTATAGTCGTTTGTCCAGCTGGTCGCGATTGCGTTGGCATCTTCCCCTAACGCGGTTTCGCTCCCTAATGAGGTCGATGAGGGGTTGGGGTAGGGATGGGACCAGAGGCTTTGCTCGAACCCGAGGAAGCGATGCCAGCCTGTAGGCACTGGACATCGCGCCCGTGATTCGGATAACCTGCGCGTTCACGCCTTCGATCGTTGGATCGATAAGGCGCGGTAATGAGGCGAACGTCTCGTCAATTGATGATTTGTACATGCTCCAATCTGTACGGATGATGGGGGGAGGGGGAGGAGCCGAGAGATGATCCGTCATAATGTCGATCCTTATAGGATAGTGGTCCGAGGTCAGCGCTTTTATCACTCGTGGAGTGCCGTGGCTGTAAAAATTTTTGGTCAGGGCGAAGTCCAGGACGTCGTCTCCCTCAGGACCGGAAGAACTGACGTGCGTCGCCGAGAACGGCGCTTCGATCGAGGCCATCGCCGTCGCTGCAAAATTACGGAGGATCAGTCCGTTAGAATTCCCATGACGACATCCGAATTGGATGCTCTTGGAATTCCAGTCGCCTACATAGATGGCCGGTTTTTCCGTGACGAGCCGCTCCAGGTCAGCCTCCAGGAGCCGTTTGGAACCGGGTTGGTAAACAGAATAGATATGAAGGTTGCCCGTCGAATGATGAATCGAGATACCGATGCTTTCTAATTGGCTAAGGGCATCCGAGTTCAGTGGGGAGTGTTTAATCGTGGATTTTACTGCGATGGCCACTCCACCATGAGGGGTTTTGCGGTCTCGCCGATATATTTTGTAATTTGGTAGCCAAAATTTTTTCGCGTGTGTGAGATGCGTCTCCTGAAGGGCGACGACATCGTAGCTGCCAGAACTGATGAAATGAATAAACTCTTTTGCCCTAGAGAGGATTCCGTTGGCATTCCATGACACCAACGTGAGAAACCGCGGTTCGCGTCTAGTAGCCATTATCCAGGATAGCGCCAATCTCCCGTAGGATAAAAAGCTTCTTCTCGGCTAACGACGAAAATTTTGAAAGGTTATCTAAAACCGTAATCATCCAGGCGCCGAGTCCCTGGTTTAAAGTGGGGGGGGAGGGAGGGGAAGGGGGAGAGGGTTGCTGGGAAGGAGGCGAAGGGACCGACGGGCGAGAAGGCTGAGGGGTGGGGGCGGCCGCTGGGGTAAACTTCGCTTGCGCTGCCGCGCGGCGAGGGTCGGCGGGAGAAGGGGGGGGGGGGAAGGCGAAGGGACGAGGGGCTGGGTGGGGGGAAGGTAGGGTAGGGTGAGTTGCGGCCGAGAAGATGAATGGAGAGGTGGCGGGGGGAGGGGCGGCTCGGTTGGAGAACCAAGCGTTAGTGGCGGGGATGGGGGCGGGGACAAAATTTTGCGTCGCTCGGGCTGATCCTCGCGACGTGTTATGAGTGGACCGCTGCCTGCGGCTCTCGAGGATGCCCTGATATGCCTGGCATCCCCGATAATTGGCAGGGTGAAATAGCTTGCAATTCACGCACTGCGCCGGCGCAGTGCGATCTCTCTTCGGGCAATCACTCGTGAGATGCGCCTCGAGGCATTTCACGCAACGCGCGGTATCAGCGCAGTAATTTTTCGTGTGGCCGAAGTTCTGGCAGCGCTGGCACTGAACGATGCCCTTAGGCTTGACATATGGCCTGACGTCAACATTAGACGAACCCATCAAGACTCTTGTGTCGAGGATCTTGGCATGATCCTCGCACTTTTCTAGAATGATGTGGAATACCGGGGTGTTCCTCCTGGGGACGGTGTTAAGCCCAGCGGCGCGTTCTTCCCTCGACGGCTTGGTTGACATTATCTGCGTCACTGACTTGACGCCCCAACCAAGCCGTTCGAGGGCTTGTTTTACCGATGCCGCGGTAGCGTGCTCGTGAAGCGAGCGCACGGTGTATTGCGGGAGGTGGTCCTCCGGCAGCTGGTAACCCGAGAAAGCTAACTTGCGGGATTTGAGTATGTCCCGCGTCTTGCGGTAGTCCGCAGCGCTTGCACACTGAATGTGCATAGCGCTGCGGCCTTTGACCTTGCAGACGGGCTGCACCTGTAGTTGGTCGGATAGGGCTTGGAACGTCCCCTCCCAATTCCTCGTATCCCGCAAGATTAGCACTGGAATTTTTGAGGATTTTTCCGGAGGAACCACCTCCATCGCGGTCGCGGTGTCCCCAGGAGTTATCGGGGCGAAGCGATTCGATGTGGCTGTCAGTGACTCTTGGGATGCAATTCGCATCCGTTTGAGGCTGACAGCCTTCTTGCCTTCGACGAGGGTGAAGCCCTCGTCGGTTTGATGGGTCGCGGGTTTTGGTAGGGCGCCGAGGATTATCGGATTTACCTGTGTTGCGGAGTATGCTCGCAACACATCGAGTGCCGCCGCGACGGCGGGAGGCAAATTGTCACTCACCGACTGGACCGGCTCGGCTGAGGTGGACTGGTCGTCCATCGGTTGTGGCGTTGGAGAAGGAGGCACGGCCTTGGCGGCGTCCGGCTGATGCGCCGCGTCGGGAAGCGGCTTTCCCTTCCTCGCGTCTTTTTTGGCCTTGGCGGGTTGCTGGACCTCCAGGGGCAGCTGTTGGGGCTTGCACACGGCCGACTTGGCAGATGCCTTCGGCATCGCGAGTTGGAAGGTCGTAGGGGGGTGGAGGGAAAAGGGGACGAAGGTGAGGGGGGCGGCTTTCGCCGGGGGGGGGACGGTCGCTCCCGAATCCGGGGAGTCCGTCGTCGCTTGTATCGCACAACAACACACGTAATCAACAAGTCAGTAGAAAGATCGCACTCAATCGGAGTAATCGATTAAAGAATCAATCTCAGAATCCGAATCAAAGAATCAGAATCAATGAATCAATAATCAATCCAATCTCCTCAAATCAGTTCCAATCCATCCTCCTCATTCAATCCTCCTCTCCTCCTGTAAAAACTTCAATCGATAACTTCTATTATAAAAGCGGATTCGATAAAGACATATGCCCTTTTTCTCTCATTGGTTAAGGAAATTACCTTTAATACCAAATTCCCTCAAAATGTTAAAAATGAGTTAAGACTACGACAAAGATTATATTAAGAACGGAAATAACTCCTATGCCGTTATATAATTATTATTATTTACTTCATAAGAAAAGGTCCATCGGTAATGTGCCTTATACTTTTCTAAAAACAGACGAACAAACATCCTTAACTCACCTTTCCTGATTTTGTAAAATTTCATATTTGACAACATAAACGCGACTTCTTTGAATAAACAGAGCCTGAAAAAAGTAATTGGATCAAGAATAAGCACCTAAGTATTATAAATTGGAAATAATATATATGTACTTGCCATAGGCATGAACGAAAGGCTAAACAAGCTCATGAAGAAATATAATGTGGCCACCACATTATCTTCCTCATGCTTGTTATTTTACTAAGAACGCAAATTGGGTTAATATCACAAATATTTTAAGGAACCGTTAAAAAATTATAAAGACTTAATAAAGAACAGAAATGAATTCAAACTGTAGCCTTATGATATTGGATATAGCCCCGAATCTCCAATAATTAAGAAAATAAAAAAGAACGTAATGTGCTTACAATAGTCGCCGGTACGTGGTGTGCTGGTTGCTAAAAATTTTCTTTTTCAATAGCTATTACACAATGCATTATATCGGAAAATGTTTCGAACAAACATTGTAGAAAATTCAATTTCCTAAAAATTTATTACAGGACGTTTTGACGTTTGTCCAATATTAAAACAAATATCAAAATAAAACGGATAAGTGACTAGAGTAAACGCCCACCTTCGGTTGACCGATTTTTACCAAAAACTAATTAGCACGTCTTCCTTTCACTAATATGTAAAATGTAAAATTTCACTCTGGTGGGAGTAATAGTTTTTGAGTTATGGAACAAAAAATATCCCGGTCACAGACACACACACACGTACAAGCACCCACAGACATCATCCATAAAATAGTCAAAACGTGTTCAGGGGACCTTGAAACAAGTAGTTATGTTTAAATCTTGAATTCGACTTTTTTCTTGATAACAATACTTTCTCAATGTATGTGGAGAATGTACTAACTTCGAAAAATACCATGTCTGAAAAAGAAAAACGTAAAATACATTCGTAATTTCCTATATCACGGCTCCTACAGATTTTTTTCTACCGCAAGAAATATTCATTTTTTAACAACTTCCATTGCACGAGTCATAGAGATATTATGTAGAAACTTCAATCGATATCTTCTATTAAAAAAGCCGATTCGATAAAGACATATGTCCTTTTTCTCTCATTGGTTAAGGAAATTATCTTAAATACCAAATTCCCTCAAAATGTTAAAAATGAGTTAAGACTACGGCAAAGATTATATTAAGAACGGAAACAACTCCTATGCCGTAATATAATTATTATTATTTACTTCATAAGAAAAGGTCCATCGGTAATGTGCCTTACACTTTTCTAAAAACAGACGAACAAATATCCTTAACTCACCTTTCCTGTTTTATAAACGCGACTTCTTTGAATAAACAGAGCCTGAAAAAAGTAATTGGATCAAGAATAAGCACCTAAGTATCAGAAATTGGAAATGATAATTATGTACTTGCCATAGGCATGTACGAAAGGCTAAACAAGCTCATGAAGAAATATAATGTGGCCACCACATTATCTTCCTCATGCTTGTTATTTTACTCAGAACGCAAATTGGGTAAAGATCATAAATATTTTAAGGAACCGTTAAAAAATTTTAAAGACTTAATAAAGAACAGAAATTAATTCAAACTGTAGCCTTATGATATTGGATATAACGCCGAATCTCCAATAATTAAGAAAATAAAAAGGAACATAATGTGCTTACAATAGTCGCCGGTACGTGGTGAGCTGGTTGCTAAAAATTTACTTTTTCAATAGCTATTACACAATGCAATATATCGGAAAATGTTTCGAACAAACATTGTAGAAAGTTTAATTTCCTACAAACTTTATAACAACAAGTTTTGACGTTTGTCCAATATTAAAACAAATATCAAAATAAAACGGATAAGTGACTAGAGTAAACGCCCACCTTCGGTTGACCGATTTTTACCAAAAACTATTTAGCTAGTATTCCTTTAACCAATATGTAAAATGTAAAATTTCACTCTGATGGGAGTAATAGTTTTTGAGTTATGGAACAAAAAATATCCCGGTCACAGACACACACACACGTACAAGCACCCACAGACATCATCCATAAAATAGTCAAGACGTGTTCAGGGGACCTTGAAATAAGTAGTTATGTTTTAATCTTGAATTCGAATTTTTTCTTGATAACAATACTTACTCAATGTATATGGAGAATGTACTAACTTCGAAAAATACTATGTCTGACAGAAAGAAAACGTAAAATACATTCGTAATTTCCTATATCACGGCTCCTACAGATATTTTTCTACCGCAAGAAATATCCATTTTTTAACAACTTCCATTGCACGAGTCATAGAGAAATTATGTAGAAACTTCAATCGATATCTTCTATTAAAAAAGCCGATTCGATAAAGACATATCTCCTTTTTCTCTCATTGGTTAAGGAAATTATCTTAAATACCAAATTCCCTCAAAATGTTAAAAATGAGTTAAGACTACGGCAAAGATTATACTAAGAACGGAAACAACTCCTATGCCGTAATATAATTATTATTATTTACTTCATAAGAAAAGGTCCATCGGTAATGTGCCTTACACTTTTCTAAATACAGACGAACAAATATCCTTAACTCACCTTTCCTGTTTTATAAACGCGACTTCTTTGAATAAACAGAGCCTGAAAAAAGTAATTGGATCAAGAATAAGCACCTAAGTATCAGAAATTGGAAATAATAAATATGTACATGCCATAGGCATGTACGAAAGGCTAAACAAGCTCATGAAGAAATATAATGTGGCCACCACATTATCTTCCTCATGCTTGTTATTTTACTAAGAACGCAAATTGGGTTAAGATCATAAATATTTTAAGGAACCGTTAAAAAATTTTAAAGACTTAATAATGAACAGAAATTAATTCAAACTGTAGCCTTATGATATTGGATATAACGCCGAATCTCCAATAATTAAGAAAATCAAAAGGAACATAATGTGCTTACAATAGTCGCCGGTACGTGGTGTGCTGGTTGCTAAAAAATTTACTTTTTATATAGCTATTACACAATGCAATATATCGGAAAATGTTTCGAACAAACATTGTAGAAAATTTAATTTCCTACAAATTTTATAACAGCACGTTTTGACGTTTGTCCCATATTAAAACAAATATCAAAATAAAACGGATGTGTCAAGAGTAAACGCCCACCTTCGGTTGACCGATTTTTACCAAACACTAATTAGCACGTCTTCCTTTAACCAATATGTAAAATGTAAAATTTCACTCTGATGGGAGTAATAGTTTTTGAGTTATGGAACAAAAAATATCCCGGTCACAGACACACACACGTACAAGCACCCACAGACATCATCCATAAAATAGTCAAAACGTGTTCAGGGGACTTTGAAAAAAGTAGTTATGCTTAAATCTTGAATTCGACTTTTTTCTTGATAACAATACTTTCTCAATGTATGTGGAGAATGTACTAACTTCGAAAAATACTATGTCTGACAGAAAGAAAAACGTAAAATACATTCGTAATTTCCTATATCACGGCTCCTACAGATATTTTTCTACCGCAAGAATTATTCATTTTTTAACAGCTTTCATAGCACGAGTCATATAGAAATTATGTAGAAACTTCTCTGATCTCTCCTTGGCCGCGCGGCCTTCCGGTCGCGCATCGTCCAGTCGGTCGTTCCAAGTAGGCAATTTGCCACCTTCTACGACCTTCGTGTGTTGCGAGCATGGTGTCTTTTATGCGTGTTAGTTTGGCTTTACAATATACCTAATAGGTGTGTATGGTTAAGGAAGAAGAGGAAAGAACTCGCAAGGGAGTTGCAAAATATACATTTATGGCCGTCTTACAAACTAACTCATTCCTCGTGAGTGAACAAAAAAATCAAAAATTTGAAAAATAAATAATGTACAAAAAAAAACAATTCGTAAAAATAAAGTAAAACTATGAATAAAGGGGGGTAAAAGGGAACAAAAATAGGGTAGACGCGGCAAAACATTGCCGGAGTGCTTGGGGAGAGGTAAAGGAAAGTTTTCGGTCACGCCTGGCTTCATCTTCCCCTGCCAGGTCCGCGACCCGCAATGCTCTCAGCTGTCTCTGCGCCGATCAATACTTTGCGTAATTTTTATTTTGAAAATGAACTTTTTTATTTACTATTGGATTTTTTTCGTTCTTTTTTTGTTTTGTTCCTTTTGTTTAATTTTTAAGTTTTGCTCGTTCAGATCTTTTGTTGAACGCTTACTTTTTTTTTTGGAACTATTTCTTTCTTTTTTTTTCCTTTTAAACAATATTTAATTTTTTCTGAAACCACAATAACATAAATAGGTTCTTTAAAGCACACTTTGCTTGCCTTTCTAAATCTAAATATAGAAAAAACCTTTTTTACTAAATCTATTGTTAGTGTTAAGTAACAGAAAAAGGAAAGTTTGTGCCTTCACTACTGAAGGAGTATTTCTTTTGATCGTTTAAATTTGCATTTTTTTGTCGCGTCATATTGCCAAAGTCGGACGGTGAGTGGGTTGAACTGTAGGGACTGTTCGAAGCGCTGGGCACGCTTGCGAACGAAGTCGTGTATCGTAGGGATTTTGTGCGCGTTTCTAATCTCGTAAGCCGGAACGAGTCGGGAGCTGTTTGTGATGTAGCGCAGTGTTATGTTTTGGAATGTTTCTAATTTTCGCATGTTGGTTTTCGCCGTGTTACCGAATAGCTCGCATCCGTACAGCAGGGTTGGCCGAATATGAGAAAGATAAAGCCGAATTTTTTCGCCCCTTCGTAATTTTGAATTTTTGCTTATGAGGGGCATGAGTAATTTCCTCATACCCCTCGCTTTGTTTATTGCCTGCTGTACGTGTGCACCCCATGTCAGTTTCTGATCGAGGTGTAACCCTAAGAATTTGTGTGATTTTCGCATCGGTATCTCGGTGCCTCGGAATTCGAAGCGGAGGGAGGGCGTGAATTTTTGCTTCTTGGTAAAGTTGACAAGAACGCTTTTATCGGCGTTAATCTCAACTTTCCAGTCCAGCGTCCACTTTTCTAGCAGGTTAAGATGGTTTTGGATACGTCGTACAGCTGCGTTGACCTGTTGCGACTGCGAAGAGATCGCAGTGTCATCCGCAAACATGTAGACTTGAGTTTGTGGAGAAGAAGGAAAGTCATTGACAAAGAGGTTGAAGAGGATCGGACTCAAGATTGCCCCCTGGGGGACGCCACAAGAAATCCTCTTGGAAGAGGAGAGCCGACCATCCACAGCGACTCGCAGGGACCTTCCGGAGAGGAAGCTCCTGCAGATCTTTTGCAGATATAATGGAAAATCCATTGCGGCGAGTTTAAGTAGCAGGCCTTCGTGCCACACCTGATCGAAGGCCTTGGCGACGTCTAGGAACAGTACTTCCGTCCGTCCTCGGGAGTTGAATCCGTCCGTTATGTTCTCCACCAAACGAAGGATTTGGTGGGGTGCGGAGGTCTTTCGTCTGAAACCCATCTGCTCAGGTCTTATTAGATCGTTAGTCCGGATGTGGTGATCGAAGCGGGAAAGGATTATCTTCTCGAATACCTTCGAGAGATTTGAGAGGAGGGATATGGGTCGGTGGCTGGCTGGGAGAGACGGATCTTTCCCCGGTTTTGGAATCATGACGACTTTGCCACGCTTCCAATTCCAGGGGAAGTGGGATGTGGTAAGGCAGGCGTTGTAGAGGTTTGTTAATGACGAAATAGCACCGGGGGTGAGATTCATGAGCATCCGGTTGCTAACTTCGTCTAGGCCTGAAGCCTTGCGGGGGTTAAGCTCCTTGATGAGCTGTCTTGTTTCGTCGTCCGTAGTGGGAACTGGGGGTGGGCAGGGGGAGAGGCTAAGCAGGATTAAATTCCTCCTCGCCTCCTCCTCCGTCTTGGTCTTTTCCCAGTCCTCGCGTAGCGTCATGGTGCCGGCCAAATGCTCCGCAAATAGCTCGGCTTTTGCCTCGGCGTCGTGGATATACTCGTCCAAGTGCCTGAGGGGCGTCGGTATGCGCGCTTGACCCGTCAGCCGCTTGGCCATATGCCAAGTCGAGCCGTCTTCCAAGGAGAGGGAGGAGATCTTCCTCTCCCACTCCCGGTTATGAAACTCCGTCATTCCTTTCTTAACACGATAAGAAAGGAAGTTGTATAGTCGTTTGTCCAGTGGTCGCGATTGCGTTGCCATCTTCCCCTAACGCGGTTTCGCTCCCTAATGAGGTCGATGAGGGGTTGGGGTAGGGATGGGACCGGAGGCTTTGCTCGAACCCGAGGAAGCGATGCCAGCCTGTAGGCACTGGACATCGCGCCCGTGATTCGGCTAACCTGCGCGTTCACGCCTTCGATCGTTGGATCGATAAGGCGCGGTAATCAGGCGAACGTCTCGTCAATTGATGATTTGTACATGCTCCAATCTGTACGGATGATGGGGGGAGGGGGAGGAGCCGAGAGATGATCCGTCATAATGTCGATCCTTATAGGATAGTGGTCCGAGGTCAGCGCTTTTATCACTCGTGGAGTGCCGTGGCTGTAAAAATTTTTGGTCAGGGCGAAGTCCAGGACGTCGTCTCCCTCAGGACCGGAAGAACTGACGTGCGTCGCCGAGAACGGCGCTTCGATCGAGGCCATCGCCGTCGCTGCAAAATTACGGAGGATCAGTCCGTTAGAATTCCCATGACGACATCCGAATTGGATGCTCTTGGAATTCCAGTCGCCTACATAGATGGCCGGTTTTTCCGTGACGAGCCGCTCCAGGTCAGCCTCCAGGAGCCGTTTGGAACCGGGTTGGTAAACAGAATAGATATGAAGGTTGCCCGTCGAATGATGAATCGAGATACCGATGCTTTCTAATTGGCTAAGGGCATCCGAGTTCAGTGGGGAGTGTTTAATCGTGGATTTTACTGCGATGGCCACTCCACCATGAGGGGTTTTGCGGTCTCGCCGATATATTTTGTAATTTGGTAGCCAAAATTTTTTGGCGTGTGTGAGATGCGTCTCCTGAAGGGCGACGACATAGTAGCTGCCAGAACTGATGAAATGAATAAACTCTTTTGCCCTAGAGAGGATTCCGTTGGCATTCCATGACACCAACGTGAGAAACCGCGGTTCGCGTCTAGTAGCCATTATCCAGGATAGCGCCAATCTCCCGTAGGATAAAAAGCTTCTTCTCGGCTAACGACGAAAATTTTGAAAGGTTATCTAAAACCGTAATCATCCAGGCGCCGAGTCCCTGGTTTGAAGTGGGGGGGGGAGGGAGGGGAAGGGGGAGAGGGTTGCTGGGAAGGAGGCGAAGGGACCGACGGGCGAGAAGGCTGAGGGGTGGGGGCGGCCGCTGGGGTAAACTTCGCTTGCGCTGCCGCGCGGCGAGGGTCGGCGGGAGAAGGGGGGGGGGGGAAGGCGAAGGGACGAGGGGCTGGGTGGGGGGAAGGTAGGGTAGGGTGAGTTGCGGCCGAGAAGATGAATGGAGAGGTGGCGGGGGGAGGGGCGGCTCGGTTGGAGAACCAAGCGTTAGTGGCGGGGATGGGGGCGGGGACAAAATTTTGCGTCGCTCGGGCTGATCCTCGCGACGTGTTATGAGTGGACCGCTGCCTGCGGCTCTCGAGGATGCCCTGATATGCCTGGCATCCCCGATAATTGGCAGGGTGAAATAGCTTGCAATTCACGCACTGCGCCGGCGCAGTGCGATCTCTCTTCGGGCAATCACTCGTGAGATGCGCCTCGAGGCATTTCACGCAACGCGCGGTATCAGCGCAGTAATTTTTCGTGTGGCCGAAGTTCTGGCAGCGCTGGCACTGAACGATGCCCTTAGGCTTGACATATGGCCTGACGTCAACATTAGACGAACCCATCAAGACTCTTGTGTCGAGGATCTTGGCATGATCCTCGCACTTTTCTAGAATGATGTGGAATACCGGGGTGTTCCTCCTGGGGACGGTGTTAAGCCCAGCGGCGCGTTCTTCCCTCGACGGCTTGGTTGACATTATCTGCGTCACTGACTTGACGCCCCAACCAAGCCGTTCGAGGGCTTGTTTTACCGATGCCGCGGTAGCGTGCTCGTGAAGCGAGCGCACGGTGTATTGCGGGAGGTGGTCCTCCGGCAGCTGGTAACCCGAGAAAGCTAACTTGCGGGATTTGAGTATGTCCCGCGTCTTGCGGTAGTCCGCAGCGCTTGCACACTGAATGTGCATAGCGCTGCGGCCTTTGACCTTGCAGACGGGCTGCACCTGTAGTTGGTCGGATAGGGCTTGGAACGTCCCCTCCCAATTCCTCGTATCCCGCAAGATTAGCACTGGAATTTTTGAGGATTTTTCCGGAGGAACCACCTCCATCGCGGTCGCGGTGTCCCCAGGAGTTATCGGGGCGAAGCGATTCGATGTGGCTGTCAGTGACTCTTGGGATGCAATTCGCATCCGTTTGAGGCTGACAGCCTTCTTGCCTTCGACGAGGGTGAAGCCCTCGTCGGTTTGATGGGTCGCGGGTTTTGGTAGGGCGCCGAGGATTATCGGATTTACCTGTGTTGCGGAGTATGCTCGCAACACATCGAGTGCCGCCGCGACGGCGGGAGGCAAATTGTCACTCACCGACTGGACCGGCTCGGCTGAGGTGGACTGGTCGTCCATCGGTTGTGGCGTTGGAGAAGGAGGCACGGCCTTGGCGGCGTCCGGCTGATGCGCCGCGTCGGGAAGCGGCTTTCCCTTCCTCGCGTCTTTTTTGGCCTTGGCGGGTTGCTGGACCTCCAGGGGCAGCTGTTGGGGCTTGCACACGGCCGACTTGGCAGATGCCTTCGGCATCGCGAGTTGGAAGGTCGTAGGGGGGTGGAGGGAAAAGGGGACGAAGGTGAGGGGGGCGGCTTTCGCCGGGGGGGGGACGGTCGCTCCCGAATCCGGGGAGTCCGTCGTCGCTTGTATCGCACAACAACACACGTAGTCAACAAGTCAGTAGAAAGATCGCACTCAATCGGAGTAATCGATTAAAGAATCAATCTCAGAATCCGAATCAAAGAATCAGAATCAATGAATCAATAATCAATCCAATCTCCTCAAATCAGTTCCAATCCATCCTCCTCATTCAATCCTCCTCTCCTCCTGTAAAAACTTCAATCGATAACTTCTATTATAAAAGCGGATTCGATAAAGACATATGCCCTTTTTCTCTCATTGGTTAAGGAAATTACCTTTAATACCAAATTCCCTCAAAATGTTAAAAATGAGTTAAGACTACGACAAAGATTATATTAAGAACGGAAATAACTCCTATGCCGTTATATAATTATTATTATTTACTTCATAAGAAAAGGTCCATCGGTAATGTGCCTTATACTTTTCTAAAAACAGACGAACAAACATCCTTAACTCACCTTTCCTGATTTTGTAAAATTTCATATTTGACAACATAAACGCGACTTCTTTGAATAAACAGAGCCTGAAAAAAGTAATTGGATCAAGAATAAGCACCTAAGTATTATAAATTGGAAATAATATATATGTACTTGCCATAGGCATGAACGAAAGGCTAAACAAGCTCATGAAGAAATATAATGTGGCCACCACATTATCTTCCTCATGCTTGTTATTTTACTAAGAACGCAAATTGGGTTAATATCACAAATATTTTAAGGAACCGTTAAAAAATTATAAAGACTTAATAAAGAACAGAAATGAATTCAAACTGTAGCCTTATGATATTGGATATAGCCCCGAATCTCCAATAATTAAGAAAATAAAAAAGAACGTAATGTGCTTACAATAGTCGCCGGTACGTGGTGTGCTGGTTGCTAAAAATTTTCTTTTTCAATAGCTATTACACAATGCATTATATCGGAAAATGTTTCGAACAAACATTGTAGAAAATTCAATTTCCTAAAAATTTATTACAGGACGTTTTGACGTTTGTCCAATATTAAAACAAATATCAAAATAAAACGGATAAGTGTCAAGAGTAAACGCCCACCTTCGGTTGACCGATTTTTACCAAAAACTAATTAGCACGTCTTCCTTTCACTAATATGTAAAATGTAAAATTTCACTCTGGTGGGAGTAATAGTTTTTGAGTTATGGAACAAAAAATATCCCGGTCACAGACACACACACACGTACAAGCACCCACAGACATCATCCATAAAATAGTCAAAACGTGTTCAGGGGACCTTGAAACAAGTAGTTATGTTTAAATCTTGAATTCGACTTTTTTCTTGATAACAATACTTTCTCAATGTATGTGGAGAATGTACTAACTTCGAAAAATACCATGTCTGAAAAAGAAAAACGTAAAATACATTCGTAATTTCCTATATCACGGCTCCTACAGATTTTTTTCTACCGCAAGAAATATTCATTTTTTAACAACTTCCATTGCACGAGTCATAGAGATATTATGTAGAAACTTCAATCGATATCTTCTATTAAAAAAGCCGATTCGATAAAGACATATGTCCTTTTTCTCTCATTGGTTAAGGAAATTATCTTAAATACCAAATTCCCTCAAAATGTTAAAAATGAGTTAAGACTACGGCAAAGATTATATTAAGAACGGAAACAACTCCTATGCCGTAATATAATTATTATTATTTACTTCATAAGAAAAGGTCCATCGGTAATGTGCCTTACACTTTTCTAAAAACAGACGAACAAATATCCTTAACTCACCTTTCCTGTTTTATAAACGCGACTTCTTTGAATAAACAGAGCCTGAAAAAAGTAATTGGATCAAGAATAAGCACCTAAGTATCAGAAATTGGAAATGATAATTATGTACTTGCCATAGGCATGTACGAAAGGCTAAACAAGCTCATGAAGAAATATAATGTGGCCACCACATTATCTTCCTCATGCTTGTTATTTTACTCAGAACGCAAATTGGGTAAAGATCATAAATATTTTAAGGAACCGTTAAAAAATTTTAAAGATTTAATAAAGAACAGAAATTAATTCAAACTGTAGCCTTATGATATTGGATATAACGCCGAATCTCCAATAATTAAGAAAATAAAAAGGAACATAATGTGCTTACAATAGTCGCCGGTACGTGGTGAGCTGGTTGCTAAAAATTTACTTTTTCAATAGCTATTACACAATGCAATATATCGGAAAATGTTTCGAAGAAACATTGTAGAAAGTTTAATTTCCTACAAACTTTATAACAACAAGTTTTGACGTTTGTCCAATATTAAAACAAATATCAAAATAAAACGGATAAGTGTCAAGAGTAAACGCCCACCTTCGGTTGACCGATTTTTACCAAAAACTATTTAGCACGTCTTCCTTTAACCAATATGTAAAATGTAAAATTTCACTCTGATGGGAGTAATAGTTTTTGAGTTATGGAACAAAAAATATCCCGGTCACAGACACACACGTACAAGCACCCACAGACATCATCCATAAAATAGTCAAAACTTGTTCAGGGGACCTTGAAACAAGTAGTTATGTTTAAATCTTGAATTCGACTTTTTTCTTGATAACAATACTTTCTCAATGTATGTGGAGAATGTACTAACTTCGAAAAATACCATGTCTGAATAAGAAAAACGTAAAATACATTCGTAATTTCCTATATCACGGCTCCTACAGATATTTTTCTACCGCAAGAAATATTCATTTTTTAACAACTTCCATTGCACGAGTCATAGAGAAATTATGTAGAAACTTCAATCGATATCTTCTATTAAAAAAGCCGATTCGATAAAGACATATGTCCTTTTTCTCTCATTGGTTAAGGAAATTATCTTAAATACCAAATTCCCTCAAAATGTTAAAAATGAGTTAAGACTACGGCAAAGATTATATTAAGAACGGAAACAACTCCTATGCCGTAATATAATTATTATTATTTACTTTATAAGAAAAGGTCCATCGGTAATGTGCCTTACACTTTTCTAAAAACAGACGAACAAATATCCTTAACTCACCTTTCCTGTTTTATAAACGCGACTTCTTTGAATAAACAGAGCTTGAAAAAAGTAATTGGATCAAGAATAAGCACCTAAGTATCAGAAATTGGAAATAATAAATATGTACTTGCCATAGGCATGTACGAAATGCTAAACAAGCTCATGAAGAAATATAATGTGGCCACCACATTATCTTCCTCATGCTTGTTATTTTACTAAGAACGCAAATTGGGTTAAGATCATAAATATTTTAAGGAACCGTTAAAAATTTTTAAAGACTGAATAAAGAACAGAAATTAATTCAAACTGTAGCCTTATGATATTGGATATAACCCCGAATCTCCAATAATTAAGAAAATAAAAAGGAACATAATGTGCTTACAATAGTCGCCGGTACGTGGTGTGCTGGTTGCTAAAAATATTCTTTTTCAATTGCTATTACACAATGCAATATATCGGAAAATGTTTCGAACAAACATTGTAGAAAGTTTAATTTCCTACAAACTTTATAACAACAAGTTTTGACGTTTGTCCAATATTAAAACAAATATCAAAATAAACCGGATAAGTGTCAAGAGTAAACGCCCACCTTCGGTTGACCGATTTTTACCAAACACTAATTAGCACGTCTTCCTTTAACCAATATGTAAAATGTAAAATTTCACTCTGATGGGAGTAATAGTTTTTGAGTTATGGAACAAAAAATATCCCGGTCACAGACACACACACGTACAAGCACCCACAGACATCATCCATAAAATAGTCAAAACGTGTTCAGGGGACCTTGAAAAAAGTAGTTATGCTTAAATCTTGAATTCGACTTTTTTCTTGATAACAATACTTTCTCAATGTATGTGGAGAATGTACTAACTTCGAAAAATACTATGTCTGACAGAAAGAAAAACGTAAAATACATTCGTAATTTCCTATATCACGGCTCCTACAGATATTTTTCTACCGCAAGAATTATTCATTTTTTAACAGCTTTCATAGCACGAGTCATAGAGAAATTATGTAGAAACTTCTCTGATCTCTCCTTGGCCGCGCGGCCTTCCGGTCGCGCATCGTCCAGTCGGTCGTTCCAAGTAGGCAATTTGCCACCTTCTACGACCTTCGTGTGTTGCGAGCATGGTGTCTTTTATGCGTGTTAGTTTGGCTTTACAATATACCTAATAGGTGTGTATGGTTAAGGAAGAAGAGGAAATAACTCGCAAGGGAGTTGCAAAATATACATTTATGGCCGTCTTACAAACTAACTCATTCCTCGTGAGTGAACAAAAAAATCAAAAATTTGAAAAATAAATAATGTACAAAAAAAAACAATTCGTAAAAATAAAGTAAAACTATGAATAAAGGGGGGTAAAAGGGAACAAAAATAGGGTAGACGCGGCAAAACATTGCCGGAGTGCTTGGGGAGAGGTAAAGGAAAGTTTTCGGTCACGCCTGGCTTCATCTTCCCCTGCCAGGTCCGCGACCCGCAATGCTCTCAGCTGTCTCTGCGCCGATCAATACTTTGCGTAATTTTTATTTTGAAAATGAACTTTTTTATTTACTATTGGATTTTTTTCGTTCTTTTTTTGTTTTGTTCCTTTTGTTTAATTTTTAAGTTTTGCTCGTTCAGATCTTTTGTTGAACGCTTACTTTTTTTTTTGGAACTATTTCTTTCTTTTTTTTTCCTTTTAAACAATATTTAATTTTTTCTGAAACCACAATAACATAAATAGGTTCTTTAAAGCACACTTTGCTTGCCTTTCTAAATCTAAATATAGAAAAAACCTTTTTTACTAAATCTATTGTTAGTGTTAAGTAACAGAAAAAGGAAAGTTTGTGCCTTCACTACTGAAGGAGTATTTCTTTTGATCGTTTAAATTTGCATTTTTTTGTCGCGTCATATTGCCAAAGTCGGACGGTGAGTGGGTTGAACTGTAGGGACTGTTCGAAGCGCTGGGCACGCTTGCGAACGAAGTCGTGTATCGTAGGGATTTTGTGCGCGTTTCTAATCTCGTAAGCCGGAACGAGTCGGGAGCTGTTTGTGATGTAGCGCAGTGTTATGTTTTGGAATGTTTCTAATTTTCGCATGTTGGTTTTCGCCGTGTTACCGAATAGCTCGCATCCGTACAGCAGGGTTGGCCGAATATGAGAAAGATAAAGCCGAATTTTTTCGCCCCTTCGTAATTTTGAATTTTTGCTTATGAGGGGCATGAGTAATTTCCTCATACCCCTCGCTTTGTTTATTGCCTGCTGTACGTGTGCACCCCATGTCAGTTTCTGATCGAGGTGTAACCCTAAGAATTTGTGTGATTTTCGCATCGGTATCTCGGTGCCTCGGAATTCGAAGCGGAGGGAGGGCGTGAATTTTTGCTTCTTGGTAAAGTTGACAAGAACGCTTTTATCGGCGTTAATCTCAACTTTCCAGTCCAGCGTCCACTTTTCTAGCAGGTTAAGATGGTTTTGGATACGTCGTACAGCTGCGTTGACCTGTTGCGACTGCGAAGAGATCGCAGTGTCATCCGCAAACATGTAGACTTGAGTTTGTGGAGAAGAAGGAAAGTCATTGACAAAGAGGTTGAAGAGGATCGGACTCAAGATTGCCCCCTGGGGGACGCCACAAGAAATCCTCTTGGAAGAGGAGAGCCGACCATCCACAGCGACTCGCAGGGACCTTCCGGAGAGGAAGCTCCTGCAGATCTTTTGCAGATATAATGGAAAATCCATTGCGGCGAGTTTAAGTAGCAGGCCTTCGTGCCACACCTGATCGAAGGCCTTGGCGACGTCTAGGAACAGTACTTCCGTCCGTCCTCGGGAGTTGAATCCGTCCGTTATGTTCTCCACCAAACGAAGGATTTGGTGGGGTGCGGAGGTCTTTTGTCTGAAACCCATCTGCTCAGGTCTTATTAGGTCGTTAGTCCGGATGTGGTGATCGAAGCGGGAAAGGATTATCTTCTCGAATACCTTCGAGAGATTTGAGAGGAGGGATATGGGTCGGTGGCTGGCTGGGAGAGACGGATCTTTCCCCGGTTTTGGAATCATGACGACTTTGCCACGCTTCCAATTCCAGGGGAAGTGGGATGCGGTAAGGCAGGCGTTGTAGAGGTTTGTTAATGACGAAATAGCACCGGGGGTGAGATTCATGAGCATCCGGTTGCTAACTTCGTCTAGGCCTGAAGCCTTGCGGGGGTTAAGCTCCTTGATGAGATGTCTTGTTTCGTCGTCCGTAGTGGGAACTGGGGGTGGGCAGGGGGAGAGGCTAAGCAGGATTAAATTCCTCCTCGCCTCCTCCTCCGTCTTGGTCTTTTCCCAGTCCTCGCGTAGCGTCATGGTGCCGGCCAAATGCTCCGCAAATAGCTCGGCTTTTGCCTCGGCGTCGTGGATATACTCGTCCAAGTGCCTGAGGGGCGTCGGTATGCGCGCTTGACCCGTCAGCCGCTTGGCCATACGCCAAGTCGAGCCGTCTTCCAAGGAGAGGGAGGAGATCTTCCTCTCCCACTCCCGGTTATGAAACTCAGTCATTCCTTTCTTAACACGATAAGAAAGGAAGTTGTATAGTCGTTTGTCCAGCTGGTCGCGATTGCGTTGCCATCTTCCCCTAACGCGGTTTCGCTCCCTAATGAGGTCGATGAGGGGTTGGGGTAGGGATGGGACCGGAGGCTTTGCTCGAACCCGAGGAAGCGATGCCAGCCTGTAGGTACTGGACATCGCGCCCGTGATTCGGCTAACTAGCGCGTTCACGCCTTCGATCGTTGGATCGATAAGGCGCGGTAATGAGGCGAACGTCTCGTCAATTGATGATTTGTACATGCTCCAATCTGTACGGATGATGGGGGGAGGGGGAGGAGCCGAGAGATGATCCGTCATAATGTCGATCCTTATAGGATAGTGGTCCGAGGTCAGCGCTTTTATCACTCGTGGAGTACCGTGGCTGTAAAAATTTTTGGTCAGGGCGAAGTCCAGGACGTCGTCTCCCTCAGGACCGGAAGAACTGACGTGCGTCGCCGAGAACGGCGCTTCGATCGAGGCCATCGCCGTCGCTGCAAAATTACGGAGGATCAGTCCGTTAGAATTCCCATGACGACATCCGAATTGGATGCTCTTGGAATTCCAGTCGCCTACATAGATGGCCGGTTTTTCCGTGACGAGCCGCTCCAGGTCAGCCTCCAGGAGCCGTTTGGAACCGGGTTGGTAAACAGAATAGATATGAAGGTTGCCCGTCGAATGATGAATCGAGATACCGATGCTTTCTAATTGGCTAAGGGCATCCGAGTTCAGTGGGGAGTGTTTAATCGTGGATTTTACTGCGATGGCCACTCCACCATGAGGGGTTTTGCGGTCTCGCCGATATATTTTGTAATTTGGTAGCCAAAATTTTTTGGCGTGTGTGAGATGCGTCTCCTGAAGGGCGACGACATCGAAGCTGCCAGAACTGATGAAGTGAATAAACTCTTTTGCCCTAGAGAGGATTCCGTTGGCATTCCATGACACCAACGTGAGAAACCGTGGTTCGCGTCTAGTAGCCATTATCCAGGATAGCGCCAATCTCCCGTAGGATAAAAAGCTTCTTCTCGGAAAACGACGAAAATTTTGAAAGGTTATCTAAAACCGTAATCATCCAGGCGCCGAGTCCCTGGTTTGAAGTGGGGGGGAAGGGAGGGGAAGGGGGAGAGGGTTGCTGGGAAGGAGGCGAAGGGACCGACGGGCGAGAAGGCTGAGGGGTGGGGGCGGCCGCTGGGGTAAACTTCGCTTGCGCTGCCGCGCGGCGAGGGTCGGCGGGAGAAGGGGGGGGGGAGGCGAAGGGACGAGGGGCTGGGTGGGGGGAAGGTAGGGTAGGGTGAGTTGCGGCCGTGAAGATGAATGGAGAGGTGGCGGGGGGAGGGGCGGCTCGGTTGGAGAACCAAGCGTTAGTGGCGGGGATGGGGGCGGGGACAAAATTTTGCGTCGCTCGGGCTGATCCTCGCGACGTGTTATGAGTGGACCGCTGCCTGCGGCTCTCGAGGATGCCCTGATATGCCTGGCATCCCCGATAATTGGCAGGGTGAAATAGCTTGCAATTCACGCACTGCGCCGGCGCAGTGCGATCTCTCTTCGGGCAATCACTCGTGAGATGCGCCTCGAGGCATTTCACGCAACGCGCGGTATCAGCGCAGTAGTTTTTCGTGTGGCCGAAGTTCTGGCAGCGCTGGCACTGAACGATGCCCTTAGGCTTGACATATGGCCTGACGTCAACATTAGACGAACCCATCAAGACTCTTGTGTCGAGGATCTTGGCATGATCCTCGCACTTTTCTAGAATGATGTGGAATACCGGGGTGTTCCTCCTGGGGACGGTGTTAAGCCCAGCGGCGCGTTCTTCCCTCGACGGCTTGGTTGACATTATCTGCGTCACTGACTTGACGCCCCAACCAAGCCGTTCGAGGGCTTGTTTTACCGATGCCGCGGTAGCGTGCTCGTGAAGCGAGCGCACGGTGTATTGCGGGAGGCGGTCCTCCGGCAGCTGGTAACCCGAGAAAGCTAACTTGCGGGATTTGAGTATGTCCCGCGTCTTGCGGTAGTCCGCAGCGCTTGCACACTGAATGTGCATAGCGCTGCGGCCTTTGACCTTGCAGACGGGCTGCACCTGTAGTTGGTCGGATAGGGCTTGGAACGTCCCCTCCCAATTCCTCGTATCCCGCAAGATTAGCACTGGAATTTTTGAGGATTTTTCCGGAGGAACCACCTCCATCGCGGTCGCGGTGTCCCCAGGAGTTATCGGGGCGAAGCGATTCGATGTGGCTGTCAGTGACTCTTGGGATGCAATTCGCATCCGTTTGAGGCTGACAGCCTTCTTGCCTTCGACGAGGGTGAAGCCCTCGTCGGTTTGATGGGTCGCCGGTTTTGGTAGGTCGCCGAGAATTATCGGGTTTTCCTGTGTTGCGGAGTATGCTCGCAACACATCGAGTGCCGCCGCGACGGCGGGAGGCAAATTGTCACTCACCGACTGGACCGGCTCGGCTGAGGTGGACTGGTCGTCCATCGGTTGTGGCGTTGGAGGAGGCGGCACGGTCTTGGCGGCGTCCGGCTGATGCGCCGCGTCGGGTAGCGGCTTTCCCTTTCTCGCGTCTTTTTTGGCCTTGGCGGGTTGCTGGACCTCCAGGGGCAGCTGTTGGGGCTTGCACACGGCCGACTTGGCAGATGCCTTCGGCATCGCGAGTTGGAAGGTCGTAGGGGGGTGGAGGGAAAAGGGGACGAAGGTGAGGGGGGCGCCTTTCGCCGGGGGGGGGACGGTCGCTCCCGAATCCGGGGAGTCCGTCGTCGCTTGTATCGCACAACAACACTCGTAGTCAACAAGTCAGTAGAAAGATCGCACTCAGTCGGAGTAATCGATTAAAGAATCAACCTCAGAATCCGAATCAAAGAACCAGAATCAATGAATCAATCAATCCTCTCTCATAATCTCCTCAGTTCATCCCATCCAGATCCTCCTCCAATCCTCCCTCATACAACATAAACGCGACTTCTTTGAATAAAAAGAGCCTGAAAAAAGTAATTGGATCAAGAATAAGCACCTAAGTATCAGAAATTGGAAATAATAAATATGTACTTGCCATAGGCATGTACGAAAGGCTAAACAAGCTCATGAAGAAATATAATGTGGCCACCACATTATCTTCCTCATGCTTGTTATTTTACTAAGAACGCAAATTGGGTTAAGATCATAAATATTTTAAGGAACCGTTAAAAAATTTATAAGACTTAATAAAGAACAGAAATTAATTCAAACTGTAGCCTTATGATATTGGATATAACCCCGAATCTCCAATAATTAAGAAAATAAAAAGGAACATAATGTGCTTACAATAGTCGCCGGTACGTGGTGTGCTGGTTGCTAAAAATATTCTTTTTCAATTGCTATTACACAATGCAATATATCGGAAAATGTTTCGAACAAACATTGTAGAAAGTTTAATTTCCTACAAACTTTATAACAACAAGTTTTGACGTTTGTCCAATATTAAAACAAATATCAAAATAAACCGGATAAGTGTCAAGAGTAAACGCCCACCTTCGGTTGACCGATTTTTACCAAAAACTAATTAGCACGTCTTCCTTTAACCAATATGAAAAATGTAAAATTTCACTCTGATGGGAGTAATAGTTTTTGAGTTATGGAACAAAAAATATCCCGGTTACAGACACACACACACACGTACAAGCACCCACAGACATCATCCATAAAATAGTCAAAACGTGTTCAGAAGACCTTGAAACAAGTAGTTATGTTTAAATCTTGAATTCGACTTTTTTCTTGATAACAATACTTTCTCAATGTATGTGGAGAATGTACTAACTTCGAAAAATACCATGTCTGAAAAAGAAAAACGTAAAATACATTCGTAATTTCCTATATCACGGCTCCTACAGATATTTTTCTACCGCAAGAAATATTCATTTTTTAACAGCTTCCAAAGCACGAGTCATAGAGAAATTATGTAGAAACTTCAGTAGATATCTTCTATTAAAAAAGCCGATTCGATAAAGACATATGTCCTTTTTCTCTCATTGGTTAAGGAAATTATCTTAAATACCAAATTCCCTCAAAATGTTAAAAATGAGTTAAGACTACGGCAAAGATTATATTAAGAACGGAAACAACTCCTATGCCGTAATATAATTATTATTATTTACTTCATAAGAAAAGGTCCATCGGTAATGTGCCTTATACTTTTCTAAAAACAGAGGATCAAATATTCTTTACTCACCTTTCCTGTTTTTGTAAAATTTCACATTTGATCACATAAACGCGACTTCTTTGAATAAACAGAGCCTGAAAAAAGTAATTGGATCAAGAATAAGCACCTAAGTATTAGAAATTGGAAATGATAATTATGTACTTACCATAGGCATGTACGAAAGGCTGAACAAGCTCATGAAGAAATATAATGTGGCCACCACCTTATCTTCCTCATGCTTGTTATTTTACTAAGAACGCAAATTGGGTTAAGATCATAAATATTTTAAGGAACCGTTAAAAAATTTTAAATACTTAATGAAGAACAGAAAATAATTCAAACTGTAGCCTTATGATATTGGATATAACCCCGAATCTCCAATAATTAAGAAAATAAAAAGGAACATAATGTGCTTACAATAGTCGCCGGTACGTGGTGTGCTGGTTGCTAAAAATTAACTTTTTCAATAGCTATTGCACAATGCAATATATCGGAAAATGTTTCGAACAAACATTGTAGAAAATTTAATTTCCTAGAAACTTTATTACAGCACGTTTTGACGTTTGTCCCATATTAAAACAAATATCAAAATAAAACGGATAAATGACTAGAGTAAACGCCCACCTTCGGTTGACCGATTTTTACCAAAAACTAATTAGCACGTCTTCCTTTAACCAATATGTAAAATGTAAAATTTCACTCTGATGGGAGTAATAGTTTTTGAGTTATGGAACAAAAAATATCCCGGTCACAGACACACACACACGTACAAGCACCCACAGACATCATCCATAAAATAGTCAAAACGTGTTCAGGGGACCTTGAAACAAGTAGTTATGTTTAAATCTTGAATTCGACTTTTTTCTTGATAACAATACTTTCTCAATGTATGTGGAGAATGTACTAACTTCGAAAAATACCATGTCTGAAAAAGAAAAACGTAAAATACATTCGTAATTTCCTATATCACGGCTCCTACAGATATTTTTCTACCGCAAGAAATATTCATTTTTTATCAACTTCCATTGCACGAGTCATAGAGAAATTATGTAGAAACTTTAATCGATATCTTCTATTAAAAAAGCCGATTCGATAAAGACATATGTCCTTTTTATCTCATTGGTTAAGGAAATTATCTTAAATACCAAATTCCCTCAAAATGTTAAAAATGAGTTAAGACTACGGCAAAGATTATATTAAGAACGGAAACAACTCCTATGCCGTAATATAATTATTATTATTTACTTCATAAGAAAAGGTCCATCGGTAATGTGCCTTATACTTTTCTAAAAACAGAGGAACAAACATCCTTAACTCACCTTTCCTGTTTTTGTAAAATTTCACATTTGACAACATAAACGCGACTTCTTTGAATAAACAGAGCCTGAAAAAAGTAATTGGATCAAGAATAAGCACCTAAGTATCAGAAATTGGAAATAATAAATATGTACTTGCCATAGGCATGTACGAATGGCTAAACAAGCTCATGAAGAAATATAATGTGGCCACCACATTATCTTCCTCATGCTTGTTATTTGACTAAGAACGCAAACTGGGTTAAGATCATAAATATTTTAAGGAACCGTTAAAAACTTTTAAAGACTGAATAAAGAACAGAAATTAATTCAAACTGTAGCCTTATGATATTGGATATAGCCCCGAATCTCCAATAATTAAGAAAATAAAAAGGAACATAATGTGCTTACAATAGTCGCCGGTACGTGGTGTGCTGGTTGCTAAAAATTTACTTTTTCAATAGCTATTACACAATGCAATATATCGGAAAATGTTTCGAACAAACATTGTAGAAAGTTTAATTTCCTACAAACTTTATAACAACAAGTTTTGACGTTTGTCCAATATTAAAACAAATATCAAAATAAAACGGATAAGTGACTAGAGTAAACGCCCACCTTCGGTTGACCGATTTTTACCAAAAACTAATTAGCACGTCTTCCTTTAACCAATATGAAAAATGTAAAATTTCACTCTGATGGGAGTAATAGTTTTTGAGTTATGGAACAAAAAATATCCCGGTCACAGACACACACACACGTACAAGCACCCACAGACATCATCCATAAAATAGTCAAGACGTGTTCAGGGGACCTTGAAACAAGTAGTTATGTTTTAATCTTGAATTCGACTTTTTTCTTGATAACAATACTTTCTCAATGTATATGGAGAATGTACTAACTTCGAAAAATACTATGTCTGACAGAAAGAAAAACGTAAAATACATTCTTATTTCCTATATCACGGCTCCTACAGATATTTTTCTACCGCAAGAAATATTCATTTTTTAACAACTTCCATTGCACGAGTCATAGACAAATTATGTAGAAACTTCAATCAATATCTTCTATTAAAAAAGCCGATTCGATAAAGACATATGTCCTTTTTCTCTCATTGGTTAAGGAAATTATCTTAAATACCAAATTCCCTCAAAATGTTAAAAATGAGTTAAGACTACGGCAAAGATTATATTAAGAACGGAAACAACTCCTATGCCGTAATATAATTATTATTATTTACTTTATAAGAAAAGGTCCATCGGTAATGTGCCTTACACTTTTCTAAAAACAGACGAACAAATATCCTTAACTCACCTTTCCTGTTTTATAAACGCGACTTCTTTGAATAAACAGAGCTTGAAAAAAGTAATTGGATCAAGAATAAGCACCTAAGTATCAGAAATTGGAAATAATAAATATGTACTTGCCATAGGCATGTACGAAATGCTAAACAAGCTCATGAAGAAATATAATGTGGCCACCACATTATCTTCCTCATGCTTGTTATTTTACTAAGAACGCAAATTGGGTTAAGATCATAAATATTTTAAGGAACCGTTAAAAATTTTTAAAGACTGAATAAAGAACAGAAATTAATTCAAACTGTAGCCTTATGATATTGGATATAACCCCGAATCTCCAATAATTAAGAAAATAAAAAGGAACATAATGTGCTTACAATAGTCGCCGGTACGTGGTGTGCTGGTTGCTAAAAATATTCTTTTTCAATTGCTATTACACAATGCAATATATCGGAAAATGTTTCGAACAAACATTGTAGAAAGTTTAATTTCCTACAAACTTTATAACAACAAGTTTTGACGTTTGTCCAATATTAAAACAAATATCAAAATAAACCGGATAAGTGTCAAGAGTAAACGCCCACCTTCGGTTGACCGATTTTTACCAAAAACTAATTAGCACGTCTTCCTTTAACCAATATGTAAAATGTAAAATTTCACTCTGATGGGAGTAATAGTTTTTGAGTTATGGAACAAGAAATATCCCGGTCACAGACACACACGTACAAGCACCCACAGACATCATCCATAAAATAGTCAAAACTTGTTCAGGGGACCTTGAAACAAGTAATTATGTTTAAATCTTGAATTCGACGTTTTTCTTGATAACAATACTTTCTCAATGTATGTGGAGAATGTACTAACTTCGAAAAATACCATGTCTGAATAAGAAAAACGTAAAATACATTCGTAATTTCCTATATCACGGCTCCTACAGATATTTTTCTACCGCAAGAAATATTCATTTTTTAACAACTTCCATTGCACGAGTCATAGAGAAATTATGTAGAAACTTCAATCGATATCTTCTATTAAAAAAGCCGATTCGATAAAGACATATGTCCTTTTTCTCTCATTGGTTAAGGAAATTATCTTAAATACCAAATTCCCTCAAAATGTTAAAAATGAGTTAAGACTACGGCAAAGATTATATTAAGAACGGAAACAACTCCTATGCCGTAATATAATTATTATTATTTACTTTATAAGAAAAGGTCCATCGGTAATGTGCCTTACACTTTTCTAAAAACAGACGAACAAATATCCTTAACTCACCTTTCCTGTTTTATAAACGCGACTTCTTTGAAAAAACAGAGCTTGAAAAAAGTAATTGGATCAAGAATAAGCACCTAAGTATCAGAAATTGGAAATAATAAATATGTACTTGCCATAGGCATGTACGAAATGCTAAACAAGCTCATGAAGAAATATAATGTGGCCACCACATTATCTTCCTCATGCTTGTTATTTTACTAAGAACGCAAATTGGGTTAAGATCATAAATATTTTAAGGAACCGTTAAAAATTTTTAAAGACTGAATAAAGAACAGAAATTAATTCAAACTGTAGCCTTATGATATTGGATATAACCCCGAATCTCCAATAATTAAGAAAATAAAAAGGAACATAGTGTGCTTACAATAGTCGCCGGTACGTGGTGTGCTGGTTGCTAAAAATATTCTTTTTCAATTGCTATTACACAATCCAATATATCGGAAAATGTTTCGAACAAACATTGTAGAAAGTTTAATTTCCTACAAACTTTATAACAACAAGTTTTGACGTTTGTCCAATATTAAAACAAATATCAAAATAAACCGGATAAGTGTCAAGAGTAAACGCCCACCTTCGGTTGACCGATTTTTACCAAAAACTAATTAGCACGTCTTCCTTTAACTAATATGTAAAATGTAAAATTTCACTCTGATGGGAGTAATAGTTTTTGAGTTATGGAACAAGAAATATCCCGGTCACAGACACACACGTACAAGCACCCACAGACATCATCCATAAAATAGTCAAAACTTGTTCAGGGGACCTTGAAACAAGTAATTATGTTTAAATCTTGAATTCGACGTTTTTCTTGATAACAATACTTTCTCAATGTATGTGGGGAATGTACTAACTTCGAAAAATACCATGTCTGAATAAGAAAAACGTAAAATACATTCGTAATTTCCTATATCACGGCTCCTACAGATATTTTTCTACCGCAAGAAATATTCATTTTTTAACAACTTCCATTGCACGAGTCATAGAGAAATTATGTAGAAACTTCAATCGATATCTTCTATTAAAAAAGCCGATTCGATAAAGACATATGTCCTTTTTCTCTCATTGGTTAAGGAAATTATCTTAAATACCAAATTCCCTCAAAATGTTAAAAATGAGTTAAGACTACGGCAAAGATTATATTAAGAACGGAAACAACTCCTATGCCGTAATATAATTATTATTATTTACTTTATAAGAAAAGGTCCATCGGTAATGTGCCTTACACTTTTCTAAAAACAGACGAACAAATATCCTTAACTCACCTTTCCTGTTTTATAAACGCGACTTCTTTGAATAAACAGAGCTTGAAAAAAGTAATTGGATCAAGAATAAGCACCTAAGTATCAGAAATTGGAAATAATAAATATGTACTTGCCATAGGCATGTACGAAATGCTAAACAAGCTCATGAAGAAATATAATGTGGCCACCACATTATCTTCCTCATGCTTGTTATTTTACTAAGAACGCAAATTGGGTTAAGATCATAAATATTTTAAGGAACCGTTAAAAATTTTTAAAGACTGAATAAAGAACAGAAATTAATTCAAACTGTAGCCTTATGATATTGGATATAACCCCGAATCTCCAATAATTAAGAAAATAAAAAGGAACATAGTGTGCTTACAATAGTCGCCGGTACGTGGTGTGCTGGTTGCTAAAAATATTCTTTTTCAATTGCTATTACACAATGCAATATATCGGAAAATGTTTCGAACAAACATTGTAGAAAGTTTAATTTCCTACAAACTTTATAACAACAAGTTTTGACGTTTGTCCAATATTAAAACAAATATCAAAATAAACCGGATAAGTGTCAAGAGTAAACGCCCACCTTCGGTTGACCGATTTTTACCAAAAACTAATTAGCACGTCTTCCTTTAACCAATATGTAAAATGTAAAATTTCACTCTGATGGGAGTAATAGTTTTTGAGTTATGGAACAAAAAATATCCCGGTCACAGACACACACGTACAAGCACCCACAGACATCATCCATAAAATAGTCAAAACTTGTTCAGGGGACCTTGAAACAAGTAGTTATGTTTAAATCTTGAATTCGACTTTTTTCTTGATAACAATACTTTCTCAATGTATGTGGAGAATGTACTAACTTCGAAAAATACCATGTCTGAATAAGAAAAACGTAAAATACATTCGTAATTTCCTATATCACGGCTCCTACAGATATTTTTCTACCGCAAGAAATATTCATTTTTTAACAACTTCCATTGCACGAGTCATAGAGAAATTATGTAGAAACTTCAATCGATATCTTCTATTAAAAAAGCCGATTCGATAAAGACATATGTCCTTTTTCTCTCATTGGTTAAGGAAATTATCTTAAATACCAAATTCCCTCAAAATGTTAAAAATGAGTTAAGACTACGGCAAAGATTATATTAAGAACGGAAACAACTCCTATGCCGTAATATAATTATTATTATTTACTTTATAAGAAAAGGTCCATCGGTAATGTGCCTTACACTTTTCTAAAAACAGACGAACAAATATCCTTAACTCACCTTTCCTGTTTTATAAACGCGACTTCTTTGAATAAACAGAGCTTGAAAAAAGTAATTGGATCAAGAATAAGCACCTAAGTATCAGAAATTGGAAATAATAAATATGTACTTGCCATAGGCAGGTACGAAATGCTAAACAAGCTCATGAAGAAATATAATGTGGCCACCACATTATCTTCCTCATGCTTGTTATTTTACTAAGAACGCAAATTGGGTTAAGATCATAAATATTTTAAGGAACCGTTAAAAATTTTTAAAGACTGAATAAAGAACAGAAATTAATTCAAACTGTAGCCTTATGATATTGGATATAACCCCGAATCTCCAATAATTAAGAAAATAAAAAGGAACATAATGTGCTTACAATAGTCGCCGGTACGTGGTGTGCTGGTTGCTAAAAATATTCTTTTTCAATTGCTATTACACAATGCAATATATCGGAAAATGTTTCGAACAAACATTGTAGAAAGTTTAATTTCCTACAAACTTTATAACAACAAGTTTTGACGTTTGTCCAATATTAAAACAAATATCAAAATAAACCGGATAAGTGTCAAGAGTAAACGCCCACCTTCGGTTGACCGATTTTTACCAAAAACTATTTAGCACGTCTTCCTTTAACCAATATGTAAAATGTAAAATTTCACTCTGATGGGAGTAATAGTTTTTGAGTTATGGAACAAAAAATATCCCGGTCACAGACACACACGTACAAGCACCCACAGACATCATCCATAAAATAGTCAAAACTTGTTCAGGGGACCTTGAAACAAGTAATTATGTTTAAATCTTGAATTCGACGTTTTTCTTGATAACAATACTTTCTCAATGTATGTGGAGAATGTACTAACTTCGAAAAATACCATGTCTGAAAAAGAAAAACGTAAAATACATTCGTAATTTCCTATATCACGGCTCCTACAGATATTTTTCTACCGCAAGAAATATTCATTTTTTAACAACTTCCATTGCACGAGTCATAGAGAAATTATGTAGAAACTTCAATCGATATCTTCTATTAAAAAAGCCGATTCGATAAAGACATATGTCCTTTTTCTCTCATTGGTTAAGGAAATTATCTTAAATACCAAATTCCCTCAAAATGTTAAAAATGAGTTAAGACTACGGCAAAGATTATATTAAGAACGGAAACAACTCCTATGCCGTAATATAATTATTATTATTTACTTTATAAGAAAAGGTCCATCGGTAATGTGCCTTACACTTTTCTAAAAACAGACGAACAAATATCCTTAACTCACCTTTCCTGTTTTATAAACGCGACTTCTTTGAATAAACAGAGCTTGAAAAAAGTAATTGGATCAAGAATAAGCACCTAAGTATCAGAAATTGGAAATAATAAATATGTACTTGCCATAGGCATGTACGAAATGCTAAACAAGCTCATGAAGAAATATAATGTGGCCACCACATTATCTTCCTCATGCTTGTTATTTTACTAAGAACGCAAATTGGGTTAAGATCATAAATATTTTAAGGAACCGTTAAAAATTTTTAAAGACTGAATAAAGAACAGAAATTAATTCAAACTGTAGCCTTATGATATTGGATATAACCCCGAATCTCCAATAATTAAGAAAATAAAAAGGAACATAGTGTGCTTACAATAGTCGCCGGTACGTGGTGTGCTGGTTGCTAAAAATATTCTTTTTCAATTGCTATTACACAATGCAATATATCGGAAAATGTTTCGAACAAACATTGTAGAAAGTTTAATTTCCTACAAACTTTATAACAACAAGTTTTGACGTTTGTCCAATATTAAAACAAATATCAAAATAAACCGGATAAGTGTCAAGAGTAAACGCCCACCTTCGGTTGACCGATTTTTACCAAAAACTAATTAGCACGTCTTCCTTTAACCAATATGTAAAATGTAAAATTTCACTCTGATGGGAGTAATAGTTTTTGAGTTATGGAACAAGAAATATCCCGGTCACAGACACACACGTACAAGCACCCACAGACATCATCCATAAAATAGTCAAAACTTGTTCAGGGGACCTTGAAACAAGTAATTATGTTTAAATCTTGAATTCGACGTTTTTCTTGATAACAATACTTTCTCAATGTATGTGGAGAATGTACTAACTTCGAAAAATACCATGTCTGAATAAGAAAAACGTAAAATACATTCGTAATTTCCTATATCACGGCTCCTACAGATATTTTTCTACCGCAAGAAATATTCATTTTTTAACAACTTCCATTGCACGAGTCATAGAGAAATTATGTAGAAACTTCAATCGATATCTTCTATTAAAAAAGCCGATTCGATAAAGACATATGTCCTTTTTCTCTCATTGGTTAAGGAAATTATCCTAAATACCAAATTCCCTCAAAATGTTAAAAAAGAGTTAAGACTACGGCAAAGATTATATTAAGAACGGAAACAACTCCTATGCCGTAATATAATTATTATTATTTACTTTATAAGAAAAGGTCCATCGGTAATGTGCCTTACACTTTTCTAAAAACAGACGAACAAATATCCTTAACTCACCTTTCCTGTTTTATAAACGCGACTTCTTTGAATAAACAGAGCCTGAAAAAAGTAATTGGATCAAGAATAAGCACCTAAGTATCAGAAATTGGAAATAATAAATATGTACTTGCCATAGGCATGTACGAAAGGCTAAACAAGCTCATGAAGAAATATATTGTGGCCACCACATTATCTTCCTCATCCTTGTTATTTTACTAAGAACGAAAATAGGGTTAAGATCATTAATATTTTAAGGAATTGTTCAAAATATTTAAAGACTTAATAAAGAACAGAAATTAAATCAAACTGTAGCCTTATGATATTGGATATAACCCCGAATCTCCAATAATTAAGAAAATAAAAAGGAACATAATGTGCTTACAATAGTCGCCGGTACGTGGTGTGCTGGTTGCTAAAAATTTACTTTTTCAATAGCTATACAAAATGCATTATATCGGAAAATGTTTCGAACAAACATTGTAGAAAATTCAATTTCCTACAAACTTTATTACACCACGTTTTGACGTTTGTTCCATATTAAAACAAATATCAAAATAAAACGGATAAGTGTCAAGAGTAAACGCCCACCTTCGGTTGACCGATTTTTACCAAAAACTATTTAGCTAGTCTTCCTTTAACCAATATGTAAAATGTAAAATTTCACTCTGATGGAAGTAATCGTTTTTGAGTTATGGAACAAAAAATATCCCGGTCACAGACACACACACACGTACAAACACCCACAGACATCATCCATAAAATAGTCAAAACGTGTTCAGGGGACCTTGACACAAGTAGTTATGTTTAAATCTTGAATTCGACTTTTTTCTTGATAACAATATTTCTCAATGTATGTAGAGAATGTACTAACTTCGAAAAATACCATGTCTGACAGAAAGAAAAACGTAAAATACATTCGTAATTTCCTATAACACGGCTCCTACAGATATTTTTCTACCGCAAGAAATATTCATTTTTTAACAGCTTCCATAGCACGAGTCATAGAGAAATCATGTAGAAACTTCAATAGATATCTTCTATTAAAAAAGCCGATTCGATAAAGACCATATGTCCCTTTTCTCTCATTGGTTAAGGAAATTACCTTAAATACCAAATTCCCTCAAAATGTTAAAAATGAGTTAAGACTACGGCAAAGATTATATTAAGAACGGAAACAACTCCTATGCCGTAATATAATTATTACTATTTACTTCATAAGAAAAGGTCCATCGGTAATGTGCCTTATACTTTTCTAAAAACAGAGGAACAAACATCCTTAACTCACCTTTCCTGTTTTTGTAAAATTTCACATTTGACAACATAAACGCGATTTCTTTGAATAAACAGACCCTGAAAAAAGTAATTGGATCAAGAATAAGCACCTAAGTATCAGAAATTGGAAATAATAAATATGTACTTGCCATAGGCATGTACGAAAGGCTAAACAAGCTCATGAAGAAATATAATGTGGCCACCACATTATCTTCCTCATGCTTGTTATTTTACTAAGAACGCAAATTGGGTTAAGATCATAAATATTTTAAGGAACCGTTAAAATTTTTTAAAGACTTAATAAAGAACAGAAATTAATTCAAACTGTAGCCTTATGATATTGGATATAACCCCGAATCTCCAATAATTAAAAAAATAAAAAGGAACATAATGTGCTTACAATAGTCGCCGGTACGTGGTGTGCTGGTTGCTAAAAATTTACTTTTTCAATAGCTATTGCACAATGCAATATATCGGAAAATGTTTCGAAGAAACATTGTAGAAAGTTTAATTTCCTACAAACTTTATAACAACAAGTTTTGACGTTTGTCCAATATTAAAACAAATATCAAAATAAAACGGATAAGTGTCAAGAGTAAACGCCCACCTTCGGTTGACCGATTTTTACCAAAAACTATTTAGCACGTCTTCCTTTAACCAATATGTAAAATGTAAAATTTCACTCTGATGGGAGTAATAGTTTTTGAGTTATGGAACAAAAAATATCCCGGTCACAGACACACACGTACAAGCACCCACAGACATCATCCATAAAATAGTCAAAACTTGTTCAGGGGACCTTGAAACAAGTAATTATGTTTAAATCTTGAATTCGACGTTTTTCTTGATAACAATACTTTCTCAATGTATGTGGAGAATGTACTAACTTCGAAAAATACCATGTCTGAAAAAGAAAAACGTAAAATACATTCGTAATTTCCTATATCACGGCTCCTACAGATATTTTTCTACCGCAAGAAATATTCATTTTTTAACAACTTCCATTGCACGAGTCATAGAGAAATTATGTAGAAACTTCAATCGATATCTTCTATTAAAAAAGCCGATTCGATAAAGACATATGTCCTTTTTCTCTCATTGGTTAAGGAAATTATCTTAAATACCAAATTCCCTCAAAATGTTAAAAATGAGTTAAGACTACGGCAAAGATTATATTAAGAACGGAAACAACTCCTATGCCGTAATATAATTATTATTATTTACTTTATAAGAAAAGGTCCATCGGTAATGTGCCTTACACTTTTCTAAAAACAGACGAACAAATATCCTTAACTCACCTTTCCTGTTTTATAAACGCGACTTCTTTGAATAAACAGAGCTTGAAAAAAGTAATTGGATCAAGAATAAGCACCTAAGTATCAGAAATTGGAAATAATAAATATGTACTTGCCATAGGCATGTACGAAATGCTAAACAAGCTCATGAAGAAATATAATGTGGCCACCACATTATCTTCCTCATGCTTGTTATTTTACTAAGAACGCAAATTGGGTTAAGATCATAAATATTTTAAGGAACCGTTAAAAATTTTTAAAGACTGAATAAAGAACAGAAATTAATTCAAACTGTAGCCTTATGATATTGGATATAACCCCGAATCTCCAATAATTAAGAAAATAAAAAGGAACATAATGTGCTTACAATAGTCGCCGGTACGTGGTGTGCTGGTTGCTAAAAATATTCTTTTTCAATTGCTATTACACAATGCAATATATCGGAAAATGTTTCGAACAAACATTGTAGAAAGTTTAATTTCCTACAAACTTTATAACAACAAGTTTTGACGTTTGTCCAATATTAAAACAAATATCAAAATAAACCGGATAAGTGTCAAGAGTAAACGCCCACCTTCGGTTGACCGATTTTTACCAAAAACTATTTAGCACGTCTTCCTTTAACCAATATGTAAAATGTAAAATTTCACTCTGATGGGAGTAATAGTTTTTGAGTTATGGAACAAAAAATATCCCGGTCACAGACACACACGTACAAGCACCCACAGACATCATCCATAAAATAGTCAAAACTTGTTCAGGGGACCTTGAAACAAGTAATTATGTTTAAATCTTGAATTCGACGTTTTTCTTGATAACAATACTTTCTCAATGTATGTGGAGAATGTACTAACTTCGAAAAATACCATGTCTGAAAAAGAAAAACGTAAAATACATTCGTAATTTCCTATATCACGGCTCCTACAGATATTTTTCTACCGCAAGAAATATTCATTTTTTAACAACTTCCATTGCACGAGTCATAGAGAAATTATGTAGAAACTTCAATCGATATCTTCTATTAAAAAAGCCGATTCGATAAAGACATATGTCCTTTTTCTCTCATTGGTTAAGGAAATTATCTTAAATACCAAATTCCCTCAAAATGTTAAAAATGAGTTAAGACTACGGCAAAGATTATATTAAGAACGGAAACAACTCCTATGCCGTAATATAATTATTATTATTTACTTTATAAGAAAAGGTCCATCGGTAATGTGCCTTACACTTTTCTAAAAACAGACGAACAAATATCCTTAACTCACCTTTCCTGTTTTATAAACGCGACTTCTTTGAATAAACAGAGCTTGAAAAAAGTAATTGGATCAAGAATAAGCACCTAAGTATCAGAAATTGGAAATAATAAATATGTACTTGCCATAGGCATGTACGAAATGCTAAACAAGCTCATGAAGAAATATAATGTGGCCACCACATTATCTTCCTCATGCTTGTTATTTTACTAAGAACGCAAATTGGGTTAAGATCATAAATATTTTAAGGAACCGTTAAAAATTTTTAAAGACTGAATAAAGAACAGAAATTAATTCAAACTGTAGCCTTATGATATTGGATATAACCCCGAATCTCCAATAATTAAGAAAATAAAAAGGAACATAGTGTGCTTACAATAGTCGCCGGTACGTGGTGTGCTGGTTGCTAAAAATATTCTTTTTCAATTGCTATTACACAATGCAATATATCGGAAAATGTTTCGAACAAACATTGTAGAAAGTTTAATTTCCTACAAACTTTATAACAACAAGTTTTGACGTTTGTCCAATATTAAAACAAATATCAAAATAAACCGGATAAGTGTCAAGAGTAAACGCCCACCTTCGGTTGACCGATTTTTACCAAAAACTAATTAGCACGTCTTCCTTTAACCAATATGTAAAATGTAAAATTTCACTCTGATGGGAGTAATAGTTTTTGAGTTATGGAACAAGAAATATCCCGGTCACAGACACACACGTACAAGCACCCACAGACATCATCCATAAAATAGTCAAAACTTGTTCAGGGGACCTTGAAACAAGTAATTATGTTTAAATCTTGAATTCGACGTTTTTCTTGATAACAATACTTTCTCAATGTATGTGGAGAATGTACTAACTTCGAAAAATACCATGTCTGAATAAGAAAAACGTAAAATACATTCGTAATTTCCTATATCACGGCTCCTACAGATATTTTTCTACCGCAAGAAATATTCATTTTTTAACAACTTCCATTGCACGAGTCATAGAGAAATTATGTAGAAACTTCAATCGATATCTTCTATTAAAAAAGCCGATTCGATAAAGACATATGTCCTTTTTCTCTCATTGGTTAAGGAAATTATCCTAAATACCAAATTCCCTCAAAATGTTAAAAAAGAGTTAAGACTACGGCAAAGATTATATTAAGAACGGAAACAACTCCTATGCCGTAATATAATTATTATTATTTACTTTATAAGAAAAGGTCCATCGGTAATGTGCCTTACACTTTTCTAAAAACAGACGAACAAATATCCTTAACTCACCTTTCCTGTTTTATAAACGCGACTTCTTTGAATAAACAGAGCCTGAAAAAAGTAATTGGATCAAGAATAAGCACCTAAGTATCAGAAATTGGAAATAATAAATATGTACTTGCCATAGGCATGTACGAAAGGCTAAACAAGCTCATGAAGAAATATATTGTGGCCACCACATTATCTTCCTCATCCTTGTTATTTTACTAAGAACGAAAATAGGGTTAAGATCATTAATATTTTAAGGAATTGTTCAAAATATTTAAAGACTTAATAAAGAACAGAAATTAAATCAAACTGTAGCCTTATGATATTGGATATAACCCCGAATCTCCAATAATTAAGAAAATAAAAAGGAACATAATGTGCTTACAATAGTCGCCGGTACGTGGTGTGCTGGTTGCTAAAAATTTACTTTTTCAATAGCTATACAAAATGCATTATATCGGAAAATGTTTCGAACAAACATTGTAGAAAATTCAATTTCCTACAAACTTTATTACACCACGTTTTGACGTTTGTTCCATATTAAAACAAATATCAAAATAAAACGGATAAGTGTCAAGAGTAAACGCCCACCTTCGGTTGACCGATTTTTACCAAAAACTATTTAGCTAGTCTTCCTTTAACCAATATGTAAAATGTAAAATTTCACTCTGATGGAAGTAATCGTTTTTGAGTTATGGAACAAAAAATATCCCGGTCACAGACACACACACACGTACAAACACCCACAGACATCATCCATAAAATAGTCAAAACGTGTTCAGGGGACCTTGACACAAGTAGTTATGTTTAAATCTTGAATTCGACTTTTTTCTTGATAACAATATTTCTCAATGTATGTAGAGAATGTACTAACTTCGAAAAATACCATGTCTGACAGAAAGAAAAACGTAAAATACATTCGTAATTTCCTATAACACGGCTCCTACAGATATTTTTCTACCGCAAGAAATATTCATTTTTTAACAGCTTCCATAGCACGAGTCATAGAGAAATCATGTAGAAACTTCAATAGATATCTTCTATTAAAAAAGCCGATTCGATAAAGACCATATGTCCCTTTTCTCTCATTGGTTAAGGAAATTACCTTAAATACCAAATTCCCTCAAAATGTTAAAAATGAGTTAAGACTACGGCAAAGATTATATTAAGAACGGAAACAACTCCTATGCCGTAATATAATTATTACTATTTACTTCATAAGAAAAGGTCCATCGGTAATGTGCCTTATACTTTTCTAAAAACAGAGGAACAAACATCCTTAACTCACCTTTCCTGTTTTTGTAAAATTTCACATTTGACAACATAAACGCGATTTCTTTGAATAAACAGACCCTGAAAAAAGTAATTGGATCAAGAATAAGCACCTAAGTATCAGAAATTGGAAATAATAAATATGTACTTGCCATAGGCATGTACGAAAGGCTAAACAAGCTCATGAAGAAATATAATGTGGCCACCACATTATCTTCCTCATGCTTGTTATTTTACTAAGAACGCAAATTGGGTTAAGATCATAAATATTTTAAGGAACCGTTAAAATTTTTTAAAGACTTAATAAAGAACAGAAATTAATTCAAACTGTAGCCTTATGATATTGGATATAACCCCGAATCTCCAATAATTAAAAAAATAAAAAGGAACATAATGTGCTTACAATAGTCGCCGGTACGTGGTGTGCTGGTTGCTAAAAATTTACTTTTTCAATAGCTATTGCACAATGCAATATATCGGAAAATGTTTCGAAGAAACATTGTAGAAAGTTTAATTTCCTACAAACTTTATAACAACAAGTTTTGACGTTTGTCCAATATTAAAACAAATATCAAAATAAAACGGATAAGTGTCAAGAGTAAACGCCCACCTTCGGTTGACCGATTTTTACCAAAAACTAATTAGCACGTCTTCCTTTAACCAATATGTAAAATGTAAAATTTCACTCTGATGGGAGTAATAGTTTTTGAGTTATGGAACAAAAAATATCCCGGTCACAGACACACACGTACAAGCACCCACAGACATCATCCATAAAATAGTCAAAACTTGTTTAGGGGACCTTGAAACAAGTAATTATGTTTAAATCTTGAATTCGACGTTTTTCTTGATAACAATACTTTCTCAATGTATGTGGAGAATGTACTAACTTCGAAAAATACCATGTCTGAAAAAGAAAAACGTAAAATACATTCGTAATTTCCTATATCACGGCTCCTACAGATATTTTTCTACCGCAAGAAATATTCATTTTTTAACAACTTCCATTGCACGAGTCATAGAGAAATTATGTAGAAACTTCAATCGATATCTTCTATTAAAAAAGCCGATTCGATAAAGACATATGTCCTTTTTCTCTCATTGGTTAAGGAAATTATCTTAAATACCAAATTCCCTCAAAATGTTAAAAATGAGTTAAGACTACGGCAAAGTTTATATTAAGAACGGAAACAACTCCTATGCCGTAATATAATTATTATTATTTACTTTATAAGAAAAGGTCCATCGGTAATGTGCCTTACACTTTTCTAAAAACAGACGAACAAATATCCTTAACTCACCTTTCCTGTTTTATAAACGCGACTTCTTTGAATAAACAGAGCTTGAAAAAAGTAATTGGATCAAGAATAAGCACCTAAGTATCAGAAATTGGAAATAATAAATATGTACTTGCCATAGGCATGTACGAAATGCTAAACAAGCTCATGAAGAAATATAATGTGGCCACCACATTATCTTCCTCATGCTTGTTATTTTACTAAGAACGCAAATTGGGTTAAGATCATAAATATTTTAAGGAACCGTTAAAAAATTTTAAAGACTGAATAAAGAACAGAAATTAATTCAAACTGTAGCCTTATGATATTGGATATAACCCCGAATCTCCAATAATTAAGAAAATAAAAAGGAACATAATGTGCTTACAATAGTCGCCGGTACGTGGTGTGCTGGTTGCTAAAAATATTCTTTTTCAATTGCTATTACACAATGCAATATATCGGAAAATGTTTCGAACAAACATTGTAGAAAGTTTAATTTCCTACAAACTTTATAACAACAAGTTTTGACGTTTGTCCAATATTAAAACAAATATCAAAATAAACCGGATAAGTGTCAAGAGTAAACGCCCACCTTCGGTTGACCGATTTTTACCAAAAACTAATTAGCACGTCTTCCTTTAACCAATATGTAAAATGTAAAATTTCACTCTGATGGGAGTAATAGTTTTTGAGTTATGGAACAAAAAATATCCCGGTCACAGACACACACGTACAAGCACCCACAGACATCATCCATAAAATAGTCAAAACTTGTTCAGGGGACCTTGAAACAAGTAATTATGTTTAAATCTTGAATTCGACGTTTTTCTTGATAACAATACTTTCTCAATGTATGTGGAGAATGTACTAACTTCGAAAAATACCATGTCTGAAAAAGAAAAACGTAAAATACATTCGTAATTTCCTATATCACGGCTCCTACAGATATTTTTCTACCGCAAGAAATATTCATTTTTTAACAACTTCCATTGCACGAGTCATAGAGAAATTATGTAGAAACTTCAATCGATATCTTCTATTAAAAAAGCCGATTCGATAAAGACATATGTCCTTTTTCTCTCATTGGTTAAGGAAATTATCTTAAATACCAAATTCCCTCAAAATGTTAAAAATGAGTTAAGACTACGGCAAAGATTATATTAAGAACGGAAACAACTCCTATGCCGTAATATAATTATTATTATTTACTTTATAAGAAAAGGTCCATCGGTAATGTGCCTTACACTTTTCTAAAAACAGACGAACAAATATCCTTAACTCACCTTTCCTGTTTTATAAACGCGACTTCTTTGAATAAACAGAGCTTGAAAAAAGTAATTGGATCAAGAATAAGCACCTAAGTATCAGAAATTGGAAATAATAAATATGTACTTGCCATAGGCATGTACGAAATGCTAAACAAGCTCATGAAGAAATATAATGTGGCCACCACATTATCTTCCTCATGCTTGTTATTTTACTAAGAACGCAAATTGGGTTAAGATCATAAATATTTTAAGGAACCGTTAAAAATTTTTAAAGACTGAATAAAGAACAGAAATTAATTCAAACTGTAGCCTTATGATATTGGATATAACCCCGAATCTCCAATAATTAAGAAAATAAAAAGGAACATAGTGTGCTTACAATAGTCGCCGGTACGTGGTGTGCTGGTTGCTAAAAATATTCTTTTTCAATTGCTATTACACAATGCAATATATCGGAAAATGTTTCGAACAAACATTGTAGAAAGTTTAATTTCCTACAAACTTTATAACAACAAGTTTTGACGTTTGTCCAATATTAAAACAAATATCAAAATAAAACGGATAAGTGTCAAGAGTAAACGCCCACCTTCGGTTGACCGATTTTTACCAAAAACTATTTAGCACGTCTTCCTTTAACCAATATGTAAAATGTAAAATTTCACTCTGATGGGAGTAATAGTTTTTGAGTTATGGAACAAAAAATATCCCGGTCACAGACACACACGTACAAGCACCCACAGACATCATCCATAAAATAGTCAAAACTTGTTCAGGGGACCTTGAAACAAGTAGTTATGTTTAAATCTTGAATTCGACTTTTTTCTTGATAACAATACTTTCTCAATGTATGTGGAGAATGTACTAACTTCGAAAAATACCATGTCTGAAAAAGAAAAACGTAAAATACATTCGTAATTTCCTATATCACGGCTCCTACAGATATTTTTCTACCGCAAGAAATATTCATTTTTTAACAACTTCCATTGCACGAGTCATAGAGAAATTATGTAGAAACTTCAATCGATATCTTCTATTAAAAAAGCCGATTCGATAAAGACATATGTCCTTTTTCTCTCATTGGTTAAGGAAATTATCTTAAATACCAAATTCCCTCAAAATGTTAAAAATGAGTTAAGACTACGGCAAAGATTATATTAAGAACGGAAACAACTCCTATGCCGTAATATAATTATTATTATTTACTTTATAAGAAAAGGTCCATCGGTAATGTGCCTTACACTTTTCTAAAAACAGACGAACAAATATCCTTAACTCACCTTTCCTGTTTTATAAACGCGACTTCTTTGAATAAACAGAGCTTGAAAAAAGTAATTGGATCAAGAATAAGCACCTAAGTATCAGAAATTGGAAATAATAAATATGTACTTGCCATAGGCATGTACGAAATGCTAAACAAGCTCATGAAGAAATATAATGTGGCCACCACATTATCTTCCTCATCCTTGTTATTTTACTAAGAACGAAAATAGGGTTAAGATCATTAATATTTTAAGGAATTGTTCAAAATATTTAAAGACTTAATAAAGAACAGAAATTAAATCAAACTGTAGCCTTATGATATTGGATATAACCCCGAATCTCCAATAATTAAGAAAATAAAAAGGAACATAATGTGCTTACAATAGTCGCCGGTACGTGGTGTGCTGGTTGCTAAAAATTTACTTTTTCAATAGCTATACAAAATGCATTATATCGGAAAATGTTTCGAACAAACATTGTAGAAAATTCAATTTCCTACAAACTTTATTACACCACGTTTTGACGTTTGTTCCATATTAAAACAAATATCAAAATAAAACGGATAAGTGTCAAGAGTAAACGCACACCTTCGGTTGACCGATTTTTACCAAAAACTATTTAGCACGTCTTCCTTTAACCAATATGTAAAATGTAAAATTTCACTCTGATGGAAGTAATCGTTTTTGAGTTATGGAACAAAAAATATCCCGGTCACAGACACACACACACGTACAAACACCCACAGACATCATCCATAAAATAGTCAAAACGTGTTCAGGGGACCTTGACACAAGTAGTTATGTTTAAATCTTGAATTCGACTTTTTTCTTGATAACAATATTTCTCAATGTATGTAGAGAATGTACTAACTTCGAAAAATACCATGTCTGACAGAAAGAAAAACGTAAAATACATTCGTAATTTCCTATAACACGGCTCCTACAGATATTTTTCTACCGCAAGAAATATTCATTTTTTAACAGCTTCCATAGCACGAGTCATAGAGAAATCATGTAGAAACTTCAATAGATATCTTCTATTAAAAAAGCCGATTCGATAAAGACCATATGTCCCTTTTCTCTCATTGGTTAAGGAAATTACCTTAAATACCAAATTCCCTCAAAATGTTAAAAATGAGTTAAGACTACGGCAAAGATTATATTAAGAACGGAAACAACTCCTATGCCGTAATATAATTATTACTATTTACTTCATAAGAAAAGGTCCATCGGTAATGTGCCTTATACTTTTCTAAAAACAGAGGAACAAACATCCTTAACTCACCTTTCCTGTTTTTGTAAAATTTCACATTTGACAACATAAACGCGATTTCTTTGAATAAACAGACCCTGAAAAAAGTAATTGGATCAAGAATAAGCACCTAAGTATCAGAAATTGGAAATAATAAATATGTACTTGCCATAGGCATGTACGAAAGGCTAAACAAGCTCATGAAGAAATATAATGTGGCCACCACATTATCTTCCTCATGCTTGTTATTTTACTAAGAACGCAAATTGGGTTAAGATCATAAATATTTTAAGGAACCGTTAAAATTTTTTAAAGACTTAATAAAGAACAGAAATTAATTCAAACTGTAGCCTTATGATATTGGATATAACCCCGAATCTCCAATAATTAAAAAAATAAAAAGGAACATAATGTGCTTACAATAGTCGCCGGTACGTGGTGTGCTGGTTGCTAAAAATTTACTTTTTCAATAGCTATTGCACAATGCAATATATCGGAAAATGTTTCGAAGAAACATTGTAGAAAGTTTAATTTCCTACAAACTTTATAACAACAAGTTTTGACGTTTGTCCAATATTAAAACAAATATCAAAATAAAACGGATAAGTGTCAAGAGTAAACGCCCACCTTCGGTTGACCGATTTTTACCAAAAACTAATTAGCACGTCTTCCTTTAACCAATATGTAAAATGTAAAATTTCACTCTGATGGGAGTAATAGTTTTTGAGTTATGGAACAAAAAATATCCCGGTCACAGACACACACGTACAAGCACCCACAGACATCATCCATAAAATAGTCAAAACTTGTTCAGGGGACCTTGAAACAAGTAATTATGTTTAAATCTTGAATTCGACGTTTTTCTTGATAACAATACTTTCTCAATGTATGTGGAGAATGTACTAACTTCGAAAAATACCATGTCTGAAAAAGAAAAACGTAAAATACATTCGTAATTTCCTATATCACGGCTCCTACAGATATTTTTCTACCGCAAGAAATATTCATTTTTTAACAACTTCCATTGCACGAGTCATAGAGAAATTATGTAGAAACTTCAATCGATATCTTCTATTAAAAAAGCCGATTCGATAAAGACATATGTCCTTTTTCTCTCATTGGTTAAGGAAATTATCTTAAATACCAAATTCCCTCAAAATGTTAAAAATGAGTTAAGACTACGGCAAAGATTATATTAAGAACGGAAACAACTCCTATGCCGTAATATAATTATTATTATTTACTTTATAAGAAAAGGTCCATCGGTAATGTGCCTTACACTTTTCTAAAAACAGACGAACAAATATCCTTAACTCACCTTTCCTGTTTTATAAACGCGACTTCTTTGAATAAACAGAGCTTGAAAAAAGTAATTGGATCAAGAATAAGCACCTAAGTATCAGAAATTGGAAATAATAAATATGTACTTGCCATAGGCATGTACGAAATGCTAAACAAGCTCATGAAGAAATATAATGTGGCCACCACATTATCTTCCTCATGCTTGTTATTTTACTAAGAACGCAAATTGGGTTAAGATCATAAATATTTTAAGGAACCGTTAAAAAATTTTAAAGACTGAATAAAGAACAGAAATTAATTCAAACTGTAGCCTTATGATATTGGATATAACCCCGAATCTCCAATAATTAAGAAAATAAAAAGGAACATAATGTGCTTACAATAGTCGCCGGTACGTGGTGTGCTGGTTGCTAAAAATATTCTTTTTCAATTGCTATTACACAATGCAATATATCGGAAAATGTTTCGAACAAACATTGTAGAAAGTTTAATTTCCTACAAACTTTATAACAACAAGTTTTGACGTTTGTCCAATATTAAAACAAATATCAAAATAAACCGGATAAGTGTCAAGAGTAAACGCCCACCTTCGGTTGACCGATTTTTACCAAAAACTAATTAGCACGTCTTCCTTTAACCAATATGTAAAATGTAAAATTTCACTCTGATGGGAGTAATAGTTTTTGAGTTATGGAACAAAAAATATCCCGGTCACAGACACACACGTACAAGCACCCACAGACATCATCCATAAAATAGTCAAAACTTGTTCAGGGGACCTTGAAACAAGTAATTATGTTTAAATCTTGAATTCGACGTTTTTCTTGATAACAATACTTTCTCAATGTATGTGGAGAATGTACTAACTTCGAAAAATACCATGTCTGAAAAAGAAAAACGTAAAATACATTCGTAATTTCCTATATCACGGCTCCTACAGATATTTTTCTACCGCAAGAAATATTCATTTTTTAACAACTTCCATTGCACGAGTCATAGAGAAATTATGTAGAAACTTCAATCGATATCTTCTATTAAAAAAGCCGATTCGATAAAGACATATGTCCTTTTTCTCTCATTGGTTAAGGAAATTATCTTAAATACCAAATTCCCTCAAAATGTTAAAAATGAGTTAAGACTACGGCAAAGATTATATTAAGAACGGAAACAACTCCTATGCCGTAATATAATTATTATTATTTACTTTATAAGAAAAGGTCCATCGGTAATGTGCCTTACACTTTTCTAAAAACAGACGAACAAATATCCTTAACTCACCTTTCCTGTTTTATAAACGCGACTTCTTTGAATAAACAGAGCTTGAAAAAAGTAATTGGATCAAGAATAAGCACCTAAGTATCAGAAATTGGAAATAATAAATATGTACTTGCCATAGGCATGTACGAAATGCTAAACAAGCTCATGAAGAAATATAATGTGGCCACCACATTATCTTCCTCATGCTTGTTATTTTACTAAGAACGCAAATTGGGTTAAGATCATAAATATTTTAAGGAACCGTTAAAAATTTTTAAAGACTGAATAAAGAACAGAAATTAATTCAAACTGTAGCCTTATGATATTGGATATAACCCCGAATCTCCAATAATTAAGAAAATAAAAAGGAACATAGTGTGCTTACAATAGTCGCCGGTACGTGGTGTGCTGGTTGCTAAAAATATTCTTTTTCAATTGCTATTACACAATGCAATATATCGGAAAATGTTTCGAACAAACATTGTAGAAAGTTTAATTTCCTACAAACTTTATAACAACAAGTTTTGACGTTTGTCCAATATTAAAACAAATATCAAAATAAAACGGATAAGTGTCAAGAGTAAACGCCCACCTTCGGTTGACCGATTTTTACCAAAAACTATTTAGCACGTCTTCCTTTAACCAATATGTAAAATGTAAAATTTCACTCTGATGGGAGTAATAGTTTTTGAGTTATGGAACAAAAAATATCCCGGTCACAGACACACACGTACAAGCACCCACAGACATCATCCATAAAATAGTCAAAACTTGTTCAGGGGACCTTGAAACAAGTAGTTATGTTTAAATCTTGAATTCGACTTTTTTCTTGATAACAATACTTTCTCAATGTATGTGGAGAATGTACTAACTTCGAAAAATACCATGTCTGAAAAAGAAAAACGTAAAATACATTCGTAATTTCCTATATCACGGCTCCTACAGATATTTTTCTACCGCAAGAAATATTCATTTTTTAACAACTTCCATTGCACGAGTCATAGAGAAATTATGTAGAAACTTCAATCGATATCTTCTATTAAAAAAGCCGATTCGATAAAGACATATGTCCTTTTTCTCTCATTGGTTAAGGAAATTATCTTAAATACCAAATTCCCTCAAAATGTTAAAAATGAGTTAAGACTACGGCAAAGATTATATTAAGAACGGAAACAACTCCTATGCCGTAATATAATTATTATTATTTACTTTATAAGAAAAGGTCCATCGGTAATGTGCCTTACACTTTTCTAAAAACAGACGAACAAATATCCTTAACTCACCTTTCCTGTTTTATAAACGCGACTTCTTTGAATAAACAGAGCTTGAAAAAAGTAATTGGATCAAGAATAAGCACCTAAGTATCAGAAATTGGAAATAATAAATATGTACTTGCCATAGGCATGTACGAAATGCTAAACAAGCTCATGAAGAAATATAATGTGGCCACCACATTATCTTCCTCATGCTTGTTATTTTACTAAGAACGCAAATTGGGTTAAGATCATAAATATTTTAAGGAACCGTTAAAAATTTTTAAAGACTGAATAAAGAACAGAAATTAATTCAAACTGTAGCCTTATGATATTGGATATAACCCCGAATCTCCAATAATTAAGAAAATAAAAAGGAACATAATGTGCTTACAATAGTCGCCGGTACGTGGTGTGCTGGTTGCTAAAAATATTCTTTTTCAATTGCTATTACACAATGCAATATATCGGAAAATGTTTCGAACAAACATTGTAGAAAGTTTAATTTCCTACAAACTTTATAACAACAAGTTTTGACGTTTGTCCAATATTAAAACAAATATCAAAATAAACCGGATAAGTGTCAAGAGTAAACGCCCACCTTCGGTTGACCGATTTTTACCAAAAACTAATTAGCACGTCTTCCTTTAACCAATATGTAAAATGTAAAATTTCACTCTGATGGGAGTAATAGTTTTTGAGTTATGGAACAAAAAATATCCCGGTCACAGACACACACGTACAAGCACCCACAGACATCATCCATAAAATAGTCAAAACTTGTTCAGGGGACCTTGAAACAAGTAATTATGTTTAAATCTTGAATTCGACGTTTTTCTTGATAACAATACTTTCTCAATGTATGTGGAGAATGTACTAACTTCGAAAAATACCATGTCTGAAAAAGAAAAACGTAAAATACATTCGTAATTTCCTATATCACGGCTCCTACAGATATTTTTCTACCGCAAGAAATATTCATTTTTTAACAACTTCCATTGCACGAGTCATAGAGAAATTATGTAGAAACTTCAATCGATATCTTCTATTAAAAAAGCCGATTCGATAAAGACATATGTCCTTTTTCTCTCATTGGTTAAGGAAATTATCTTAAATACCAAATTCCCTCAAAATGTTAAAAATGAGTTAAGACTACGGCAAAGATTATATTAAGAACGGAAACAACTCCTATGCCGTAATATAATTATTATTATTTACTTTATAAGAAAAGGTCCATCGGTAATGTGCCTTACACTTTTCTAAAAACAGACGAACAAATATCCTTAACTCACCTTTCCTGTTTTATAAACGCGACTTCTTTGAATAAACAGAGCTTGAAAAAAGTAATTGGATCAAGAATAAGCACCTAAGTATCAGAAATTGGAAATAATAAATATGTACTTGCCATAGGCATGTACGAAATGCTAAACAAGCTCATGAAGAAATATAATGTGGCCACCACATTATCTTCCTCATGCTTGTTATTTTACTAAGAACGCAAATTGGGTTAAGATCATAAATATTTTAAGGAACCGTTAAAAATTTTTAAAGACTGAATAAAGAACAGAAATTAATTCAAACTGTAGCCTTATGATATTGGATATAACCCCGAATCTCCAATAATTAAGAAAATAAAAAGGAACATAGTGTGCTTACAATAGTCGCCGGTACGTGGTGTGCTGGTTGCTAAAAATATTCTTTTTCAATTGCTATTACACAATGCAATATATCGGAAAATGTTTCGAACAAACATTGTAGAAAGTTTAATTTCCTACAAACTTTATAACAACAAGTTTTGACGTTTGTCCAATATTAAAACAAATATCAAAATAAACCGGATAAGTGTCAAGAGTAAACGCCCACCTTCGGTTGACCGATTTTTACCAAAAACTATTTAGCACGTCTTCCTTTAACCAATATGTAAAATGTAAAATTTCACTCTGATGGGAGTAATAGTTTTTGAGTTATGGAACAAAAAATATCCCGGTCACAGACACACACGTACAAGCACCCACAGACATCATCCATAAAATAGTCAAAACGTGTTCAGGGGACCTTGAAACAAGTAGTTATGTTTAAATCTTGAATTCGACTTTTTTCTTGATAACAATACTTTCTCAATGTATGTGGAGAATGTACTAACTTCGAAAAATACCATGTCTGAAAAAGAAAAACGTAAAATACATTCGTAATTTCCTATATCACGGCTCCTACAGATTTTTTTCTACCGCAAGAAATATTCATTTTTTAACAACTTCCATTGCACGAGTCATAGAGAAATTATGTAGAAACTTCAATCGATATCTTCTATTAAAAAAGCCGATTCGATAAAGACATATGTCCTTTTTCTCTCATTGGTTAAGGAAATTATCTTAAATACCAAATTCCCTCAAAATGTTAAAAAAGAGTTAAGACTACGGCAAAGATTATATTAAGAACGGAAACAACTCCTATGCCGTAATATAATTATTATTATTTACTTTATAAGAAAAGGTCCATCGGTAATGTGCCTTACACTTTTCTAAAAACAGACGAACAAATATCCTTAACTCACCTTTCCTGTTTTATAAACGCGACTTCTTTGAATAAACAGAGCCTGAAAAAAGTAATTGGATCAAGAATAAGCACCTAAGTATCAGAAATTGGAAATAATAAATATGTACTTGCCATAGGCATGTACGAAAGGCTAAACAAGCTCATGAAGAAATATATTGTGGCCACCACATTATCTTCCTCATCCTTGTTATTTTACTAAGAACGAAAATAGGGTTAAGATCATTAATATTTTAAGGAATTGTTCAAAATATTTAAAGACTTAATAAAGAACAGAAATTAAATCAAACTGTAGCCTTATGATATTGGATATAACCCCGAATCTCCAATAATTAAGAAAATAAAAAGGAACATAATGTGCTTACAATAGTCGCCGGTACGTGGTGTGCTGGTTGCTAAAAATTTACTTTTTCAATAGCTATACAAAATGCATTATATCGGAAAATGTTTCGAACAAACATTGTAGAAAATTCAATTTCCTACAAACTTTATTACACCACGTTTTGACGTTTGTTCCATATTAAAACAAATATCAAAATAAAACGGATAAGTGTCAAGAGTAAACGCCCACCTTCGGTTGACCGATTTTTACCAAAAACTATTTAGCTAGTCTTCCTTTAACCAATATGTAAAATGTAAAATTTCACTCTGATGGAAGTAATCGTTTTTGAGTTATGGAACAAAAAATATCCCGGTCACAGACACACACACACGTACAAACACCCACAGACATCATCCATAAAATAGTCAAAACGTGTTCAGGGGACCTTGACACAAGTAGTTATGTTTAAATCTTGAATTCGACTTTTTTCTTGATAACAATATTTCTCAATGTATGTAGAGAATGTACTAACTTCGAAAAATACCATGTCTGACAGAAAGAAAAACGTAAAATACATTCGTAATTTCCTATAACACGGCTCCTACAGATATTTTTCTACCGCAAGAAATATTCATTTTTTAACAGCTTCCATAGCACGAGTCATAGAGAAATCATGTAGAAACTTCAATAGATATCTTCTATTAAAAAAGCCGATTCGATAAAGACCATATGTCCCTTTTCTCTCATTGGTTAAGGAAATTACCTTAAATACCAAATTCCCTCAAAATGTTAAAAATGAGTTAAGACTACGGCAAAGATTATATTAAGAACGGAAACAACTCCTATGCCGTAATATAATTATTATTATTTACTTCATAAGAAAAGGTCCATCGGTAATGTGCCTTACACTTTTCTAAAAACAGACGAACAAATATCCTTAACTCACCTTTCCTGTTTTTGTAAAATTTCACATTTAACAACATAAACGCGACTTCTTTGAATAAACAGAGCCTGAAAAAAGTAATTGGATCAAGAATAAGCACCTAAGTATCAGAAATTGGAAATAATAAATATGTACTTGCCATAGGCATCAACGAAAGCCTTAACAAGCTCATGAAGAAATATAATGTGGCCACCACATTATCCTCCTCATGCTTGTTATTTTATTAAGAACGCAAATTGGGTTATGATCATAAATATTTTAAGGAACCGTTAAAATTTTTTAAAGACTTAATAAAGAAAAGAAATTAATTCAAACTGTAGCCTTATGATATTGGATATAACCCCGAATCTCCAATAATTAAGAAAATAAAAAGGAACATAATGTGCTTACAATAGTCGCCGGTACGTGGTGTGCTGGTTGCTAAAAATATTCTTTTTCAATTGCTATTACACAATGCAATATATCGGAAAATGTTTCGAACAAACATTGTAGAAAGTTTAATTTCCTACAAACTTTATAACAACAAGTTTTGACGTTTGTCCAATATTAAAACAAATATCAAAATAAACCGGATAAGTGTCAAGAGTAAACGCCCACCTTCGGTTGACCGATTTTTACCAAAAACTAATTAGCACGTCTTCCTTTAACCAATATGTAAAATGTAAAATTTCACTCTGATGGGAGTAATAGTTTTTGAGTTATGGAACAAAAAATATCCCGGTCACAGACACACACGTACAAGCACCCACAGACATCATCCATAAAATAGTCAAAACTTGTTCAGGGGACCTTGAAACAAGTAATTATGTTTAAATCTTGAATTCGACGTTTTTCTTGATAACAATACTTTCTCAATGTATGTGGAGAATGTACTAACTTCGAAAAATACCATGTCTGAAAAAGAAAAACGTAAAATACATTCGTAATTTCCTATATCACGGCTCCTACAGATATTTTTCTACCGCAAGAAATATTCATTTTTTAACAACTTCCATTGCACGAGTCATAGAGAAATTATGTAGAAACTTCAATCGATATCTTCTATTAAAAAAGCCGATTCGATAAAGACATATGTCCTTTTTCTCTCATTGGTTAAGGAAATTATCTTAAATACCAAATTCCCTCAAAATGTTAAAAATGAGTTAAGACTACGGCAAAGATTATATTAAGAACGGAAACAACTCCTATGCCGTAATATAATTATTATTATTTACTTTATAAGAAAAGGTCCATCGGTAATGTGCCTTACACTTTTCTAAAAACAGACGAACAAATATCCTTAACTCACCTTTCCTGTTTTATAAACGCGACTTCTTTGAATAAACAGAGCTTGAAAAAAGTAATTGGATCAAGAATAAGCACCTAAGTATCAGAAATTGGAAATAATAAATATGTACTTGCCATAGGCATGTACGAAATGCTAAACAAGCTCATGAAGAAATATAATGTGGCCACCACATTATCTTCCTCATGCTTGTTATTTTACTAAGAACGCAAATTGGGTTAAGATCATAAATATTTTAAGGAACCGTTAAAAATTTTTAAAGACTGAATAAAGAACAGAAATTAATTCAAACTGTAGCCTTATGATATTGGATATAACCCCGAATCTCCAATAATTAAGAAAATAAAAAGGAACATAGTGTGCTTACAATAGTCGCCGGTACGTGGTGTGCTGGTTGCTAAAAATATTCTTTTTCAATTGCTATTACACAATGCAATATATCGGAAAATGTTTCGAACAAACATTGTAGAAAGTTTAATTTCCTACAAACTTTATAACAACAAGTTTTGACGTTTGTCCAATATTAAAACAAATATCAAAATAAACCGGATAAGTGTCAAGAGTAAACGCCCACCTTCGGTTGACCGATTTTTACCAAAAACTAATTAGCACGTCTTCCTTTAACCAATATGTAAAATGTAAAATTTCACTCTGATGGGAGTAATAGTTTTTGAGTTATGGAACAAAAAATATCCCGGTCACAGACACACACGTACAAGCACCCACAGACATCATCCATAAAATAGTCAAAACGTGTTCAGGGGACCTTGAAACAAGTAGTTATGTTTAAATCTTGAATTCGACTTTTTTCTTGATAACAATACTTTCTCAATGTATGTGGAGAATGTACTAACTTCGAAAAATACCATGTCTGAAAAAGAAAAACGTAAAATACATTCGTAATTTCCTATATCACGGCTCCTACAGATTTTTTTCTACCGCAAGAAATATTCATTTTTTAACAACTTCCATTGCACGAGTCATAGAGAAATTATGTAGAAACTTCAATCGATATCTTCTATTAAAAAAGCCGATTCGATAAAGACATATGTCCTTTTTCTCTCATTGGTTAAGGAAATTATCTTAAATACCAAATTCCCTCAAAATGTTAAAAAAGAGTTAAGACTACGGCAAAGATTATATTAAGAACGGAAACAACTCCTATGCCGTAATATAATTATTATTATTTACTTTATAAGAAAAGGTCCATCGGTAATGTGCCTTACACTTTTCTAAAAACAGACGAACAAATATCCTTAACTCACCTTTCCTGTTTTATAAACGCGACTTCTTTGAATAAACAGAGCCTGAAAAAAGTAATTGGATCAAGAATAAGCACCTAAGTATCAGAAATTGGAAATAATAAATATGTACTTGCCATAGGCATGTACGAAAGGCTAAACAAGCTCATGAAGAAATATATTGTGGCCACCACATTATCTTCCTCATCCTTGTTATTTTACTAAGAACGAAAATAGGGTTAAGATCATTAATATTTTAAGGAATTGTTCAAAATATTTAAAGACTTAATAAAGAACAGAAATTAAATCAAACTGTAGCCTTATGATATTGGATATAACCCCGAATCTCCAATAATTAAGAAAATAAAAAGGAACATAATGTGCTTACAATAGTCGCCGGTACGTGGTGTGCTGGTTGCTAAAAATTTACTTTTTCAATAGCTATACAAAATGCATTATATCGGAAAATGTTTCGAACAAACATTGTAGAAAATTCAATTTCCTACAAACTTTATTACACCACGTTTTGACGTTTGTTCCATATTAAAACAAATATCAAAATAAAACGGATAAGTGTCAAGAGTAAACGCCCACCTTCGGTTGACCGATTTTTACCAAAAACTATTTAGCTAGTCTTCCTTTAACCAATATGTAAAATGTAAAATTTCACTCTGATGGAAGTAATCGTTTTTGAGTTATGGAACAAAAAATATCCCGGTCACAGACACACACACACGTACAAACACCCACAGACATCATCCATAAAATAGTCAAAACGTGTTCAGGGGACCTTGACACAAGTAGTTATGTTTAAATCTTGAATTCGACTTTTTTCTTGATAACAATATTTCTCAATGTATGTAGAGAATGTACTAACTTCGAAAAATACCATGTCTGACAGAAAGAAAAACGTAAAATACATTCGTAATTTCCTATAACACGGCTCCTACAGATATTTTTCTACCGCAAGAAATATTCATTTTTTAACAGCTTCCATAGCACGAGTCATAGAGAAATCATGTAGAAACTTCAATAGATATCTTCTATTAAAAAAGCCGATTCGATAAAGACCATATGTCCCTTTTCTCTCATTGGTTAAGGAAATTACCTTAAATACCAAATTCCCTCAAAATGTTAAAAATGAGTTAAGACTACGGCAAAGATTATATTAAGAACGGAAACAACTCCTATGCCGTAATATAATTATTATTATTTACTTCATAAGAAAAGGTCCATCGGTAATGTGCCTTACACTTTTCTAAAAACAGACGAACAAATATCCTTAACTCACCTTTCCTGTTTTTGTAAAATTTCACATTTAACAACATAAACGCGACTTCTTTGAATAAACAGAGCCTGAAAAAGTAATTGGATCAAGAATAAGCACCTAAGTATCAGAAATTGGAAATAATAAATATGTACTTGCCATAGGCATCAACGAAAGCCTTAACAAGCTCATGAAGAAATATAATGTGGCCACCACATTATCCTCCTCATGCTTGTTATTTTATTAAGAACGCAAATTGGGTTATGATCATAAATATTTTAAGGAACCGTTAAAATTTTTTAAAGACTTAATAAAGAAAAGAAATTAATTCAAACTGTAGCCTTATGATATTGGATATAGCCCCGAATCTCCAATAATTAAGAAAATAAAAAGGAACATAATGTGCTTACAATAGTCGCCGGTACGTGGTGTGCTGGTTGCTAAAAATTTACTTTTTCAATAGCTATTACACAATGCAATATATCGGAAAATGTTTCGAACAAACATTGTAGAAAGTTTAATTTCCTACAAACTTTATAACAACAAGTTTTGACGTTTGTCCAATATTAAAACAAATATCAAAATAAACCGGATAAGTGTCAAGAGTAAACGCCCACCTTCGGTTGACCGATTTTTACCAAAAACTAATTAGCACGTCTTCCTTTAACCAATATGTAAAATGTAAAATTTCACTCTGATGGGAGTAATAGTTTTTGAGTTATGGAACAAAAAATATCCCGGTCACAGACACACACGTACAAGCACCCACAGACATCATCCATAAAATAGTCAAAACTTGTTCAGGGGACCTTGAAACAAGTAATTATGTTTAAATCTTGAATTCGACGTTTTTCTTGATAACAATACTTTCTCAATGTATGTGGAGAATGTACTAACTTCGAAAAATACCATGTCTGAAAAAGAAAAACGTAAAATACATTCGTAATTTCCTATATCACGGCTCCTACAGATATTTTTCTACCGCAAGAAATATTCATTTTTTAACAACTTCCATTGCACGAGTCATAGAGAAATTATGTAGAAACTTCAATCGATATCTTCTATTAAAAAAGCCGATTCGATAAAGACATATGTCCTTTTTCTCTCATTGGTTAAGGAAATTATCTTAAATACCAAATTCCCTCAAAATGTTAAAAATGAGTTAAGACTACGGCAAAGATTATATTAAGAACGGAAACAACTCCTATGCCGTAATATAATTATTATTATTTACTTTATAAGAAAAGGTCCATCGGTAATGTGCCTTACACTTTTCTAAAAACAGACGAACAAATATCCTTAACTCACCTTTCCTGTTTTATAAACGCGACTTCTTTGAATAAACAGAGCTTGAAAAAAGTAATTGGATCAAGAATAAGCACCTAAGTATCAGAAATTGGAAATAATAAATATGTACTTGCCATAGGCATGTACGAAATGCTAAACAAGCTCATGAAGAAATATAATGTGGCCACCACATTATCTTCCTCATGCTTGTTATTTTACTAAGAACGCAAATTGGGTTAAGATCATAAATATTTTAAGGAACCGTTAAAAATTTTTAAAGACTGAATAAAGAACAGAAATTAATTCAAACTGTAGCCTTATGATATTGGATATAACCCCGAATCTCCAATAATTAAGAAAATAAAAAGGAACATAGTGTGCTTACAATAGTCGCCGGTACGTGGTGTGCTGGTTGCTAAAAATATTCTTTTTCAATTGCTATTACACAATGCAATATATCGGAAAATGTTTCGAACAAACATTGTAGAAAGTTTAATTTCCTACAAACTTTATAACAACAAGTTTTGACGTTTGTCCAATATTAAAACAAATATCAAAATAAACCGGATAAGTGTCAAGAGTAAACGCCCACCTTCGGTTGACCGATTTTTACCAAAAACTAATTAGCACGTCTTCCTTTAACCAATATGTAAAATGTAAAATTTCACTCTGATGGGAGTAATAGTTTTTGAGTTATGGAACAAAAAATATCCCGGTCACAGACACACACGTACAAGCACCCACAGACATCATCCATAAAATAGTCAAAACGTGTTCAGGGGACCTTGAAACAAGTAGTTATGTTTAAATCTTGAATTCGACTTTTTTCTTGATAACAATACTTTCTCAATGTATGTGGAGAATGTACTAACTTCGAAAAATACCATGTCTGAAAAAGAAAAACGTAAAATACATTCGTAATTTCCTATATCACGGCTCCTACAGATTTTTTTCTACCGCAAGAAATATTCATTTTTTAACAACTTCCATTGCACGAGTCATAGAGAAATTATGTAGAAACTTCAATCGATATCTTCTATTAAAAAAGCCGATTCGATAAAGACATATGTCCTTTTTCTCTCATTGGTTAAGGAAATTATCTTAAATACCAAATTCCCTCAAAATGTTAAAAAAGAGTTAAGACTACGGCAAAGATTATATTAAGAACGGAAACAACTCCTATGCCGTAATATAATTATTATTATTTACTTTATAAGAAAAGGTCCATCGGTAATGTGCCTTACACTTTTCTAAAAACAGACGAACAAATATCCTTAACTCACCTTTCCTGTTTTATAAACGCGACTTCTTTGAATAAACAGAGCCTGAAAAAAGTAATTGGATCAAGAATAAGCACCTAAGTATCAGAAATTGGAAATAATAAATATGTACTTGCCATAGGCATGTACGAAAGGCTAAACAAGCTCATGAAGAAATATATTGTGGCCACCACATTATCTTCCTCATCCTTGTTATTTTACTAAGAACGAAAATAGGGTTAAGATCATTAATATTTTAAGGAATTGTTCAAAATATTTAAAGACTTAATAAAGAACAGAAATTAAATCAAACTGTAGCCTTATGATATTGGATATAACCCCGAATCTCCAATAATTAAGAAAATAAAAAGGAACATAATGTGCTTACAATAGTCGCCGGTACGTGGTGTGCTGGTTGCTAAAAATTTACTTTTTCAATAGCTATACAAAATGCATTATATCGGAAAATGTTTCGAACAAACATTGTAGAAAATTCAATTTCCTACAAACTTTATTACACCACGTTTTGACGTTTGTTCCATATTAAAACAAATATCAAAATAAAACGGATAAGTGTCAAGAGTAAACGCCCACCTTCGGTTGACCGATTTTTACCAAAAACTATTTAGCTAGTCTTCCTTTAACCAATATGTAAAATGTAAAATTTCACTCTGATGGAAGTAATCGTTTTTGAGTTATGGAACAAAAAATATCCCGGTCACAGACACACACACACGTACAAACACCCACAGACATCATCCATAAAATAGTCAAAACGTGTTCAGGGGACCTTGACACAAGTAGTTATGTTTAAATCTTGAATTCGACTTTTTTCTTGATAACAATATTTCTCAATGTATGTAGAGAATGTACTAACTTCGAAAAATACCATGTCTGACAGAAAGAAAAACGTAAAATACATTCGTAATTTCCTATAACACGGCTCCTACAGATATTTTTCTACCGCAAGAAATATTCATTTTTTAACAGCTTCCATAGCACGAGTCATAGAGAAATCATGTAGAAACTTCAATAGATATCTTCTATTAAAAAAGCCGATTCGATAAAGACCATATGTCCCTTTTCTCTCATTGGTTAAGGAAATTACCTTAAATACCAAATTCCCTCAAAATGTTAAAAATGAGTTAAGACTACGGCAAAGATTATATTAAGAACGGAAACAACTCCTATGCCGTAATATAATTATTATTATTTACTTCATAAGAAAAGGTCCATCGGTAATGTGCCTTACACTTTTCTAAAAACAGACGAACAAATATCCTTAACTCACCTTTCCTGTTTTTGTAAAATTTCACATTTAACAACATAAACGCGACTTCTTTGAATAAACAGAGCCTGAAAAAAGTAATTGGATCAAGAATAAGCACCTAAGTATCAGAAATTGGAAATAATAAATATGTACTTGCCATAGGCATCAACGAAAGCCTTAACAAGCTCATGAAGAAATATAATGTGGCCACCACATTATCCTCCTCATGCTTGTTATTTTATTAAGAACGCAAATTGGGTTATGATCATAAATATTTTAAGGAACCGTTAAAATTTTTTAAAGACTTAATAAAGAAAAGAAATTAATTCAAACTGTAGCCTTATGATATTGGATATAGCCCCGAATCTCCAATAATTAAGAAAATAAAAAGGAACATAATGTGCTTACAATAGTCGCCGGTACGTGGTGTGCTGGTTGCTAAAAATTTACTTTTTCAATAGCTATTACACAATGCAATATATCGGAAAATGTTTCGAACAAACATTGTAGAAAGTTTAATTTCCTACAAACTTTATAACAACAAGTTTTGACCTTTGTCCGATATTAAAACAAATATCAAAATAAAACGGATAAGTGACTAGAGTAAACGCCGACCTTCGGTTGACCGATTTTTACCAAAAACTATTTAGCTAGTCTTCCTTTAACCAATATGTAAAATTTAAAATTTCACTCTGATGGGAGTAATAGTTTTTGAGTTATGGAACAAAAAATATCCCGGTCAAAGACACACACACGTTCAAGCACCCACAGACATCATCCATAAAATAGTCAAAACGTGTTCAGGGAACCTTGAAACAAGTAGGTATGTTTAAATCTTGAATTCGACTTTTTTCTTGATAACAATACTTTCTCAATGTATGTGGAGAATGTACTAACTTCGAAAAATACCATGTCTGACAGAAAGAAAAACGTAAAATACATTCGTAATTTCCTATAACACGGCTCCTACAGATATTTTTCTACCGCAAGAAATATTCATTATTTAACAACTTCCATAGCACGAGTCATAGAGAAATTATATAGAAACTTCAATAGATATATTTTATTAAAAAAGCCGATTCGATAAAGACCATATGTCCCTTTTCTCTAGATTGGTTAAGGAAATTACCTTAAATACCAAATTCCCTCAAAATGTTAAAAATTAGTTAAGACTACGGCAAAGATTATATTAAGAACGGAAAAAACTTGGACATAGTTTAAAACTGCATGCCTGAAAATACAAGCATGCCATGTCTGCAATTTACACACATTCAGTTAACTACATAATGTATTTTTCTCATATATTTTAGAAAACAAATGGACCAAATACATTACATTTTTTTGTTTATAGTAATGATGAAACGCTAATAATTCAAGTACCCCAACTTTTAAAAATACAACCAGACCAACTACATTTTGGCACTTAGTATATTTGTATTTTGACATCATTCACATTACAACACTTGCAACTCTCTGGCTGCAGTCCATTTCACAACCCAAAAATATGATTTCGACTCAAATATACATGTAAGAGATGTGATCTATTCAAAGTGCAATTTCAACAAGTGAACATGTCGAAATTTACAGAACGAGAGAGACCTTATGTTAGTACAATGCACGAATTGCATTTGCTGAATGCCGCAAAGATGTGAGATCATATGAATGCTCTTATAAGAGTATATGAGAGAAAGGAGACTAAAGTGAAATATTGAAAATTTACAGTGAAAGAAATAAAAAATTTCTTTAAAACAAACTCCTAAACCGGCCATGTCAAACTGGCAGCACGTGGCTCTTTCTTTGCCTTACTGCAGCCCAAGTGAATCATGTGGGATTTCATATAAATGCTTTATTTACACGAAAAGGAAACAATATTTGTTCGTAGTTACCGAACTACAATAGAAAGCATTTTCTAAATTATTGTTCTTAATTGCAATACAGGTGTCCAATCTTCTAGCTAAAGTCTATCATTTCAGTTCTGACCCTCATTAAACAACTGCGGCCCTTCTATGACATTCATCGTTTTAATATGGCCTGGATGCCTATTAGAGTTTGACACGCCTGCATTAAACTGTACGAATCTCAAATAATTTTTTTTAGAGGTAATCTGTTGAAATATACCAAGTTTACAGAAAAAATTTGTTTCACACCAAGGATTTGATATCTCAAACACAACTGTCTGATGGTTTACGCGCCTCACAACAACAACAGAGACCAAACCGACAAAATTCAATGCTGTGTATGTGTCTAATTTGTACACGTTGCTTACTTGTTTTAACAGGGTTAAGTTTCTGACAGTGTTAGGATGACCGGTTTCTAGTGTGTATCAAACACACACGCACTCAACTCAATTGCCAAATATGTCAAGTTTACAGAAAAATTTTGTTTCGCGCCCGAGACTTGACATCTCAAACAAATGTCTGATGGTTTATGCATCTCACGACAACGACAGGGACCAAACAGACTACATTCAAACACACACGTACTCAAACTCAACCCAAAATATATCAAGTTTATATTTTGTTTCACGCCAGGGACTTGATATCACAAACAAATGCCTGATGGTTTGTGCATCTCATGACAATGACAGGGACCAAACAGACTAAATTCAAACTAAAACCCACACTCAAACTCAATTCCAGAGATCTCTAAAATATTTTCAAGTGATGAAATTATTCTAAATGAGCATTTCAAGAGCAAAGCTCTCAACATCAGCAGACAATAGTGAATGAAGGGGGCAGAATTTTGTGTGAGGTATTTAACAGTGTGAATGTGGAAGTGGGGAAGGGAGGTTCAAAGCATGCTTTCCTTATGTATATAATTTAAGGCTTGAGACGACAATACAATCTTGAGGTTTAGCAATGACATGCATTCAGCAAGGCAACACATCGTTAATAAGCTTAAATTCTTCCTATAAATATCATTTAAACATATAACTTGAGTGATTTCAAATCATAGGCGAAATGTGACGATAAGAATAAGAAACGTTATTTATTTTTCTTTAAAGCGGTCCAGGTCCAAAATTCATAATTGACAAACCTTTCTAACTTTATGGGAAGGTTTGTTTAATTTTAGATAACCCCCATCTGCCCTTTGCCTATTCCAGAAGTTAACAGCTCAAAAAATTCTTGTTTTTACATACAAGGATAGAAAAGTGTCCTTACTTTAAGCACAAGGGAAGCCAGATTTTTGAAATTTTCTCTTTCACTAAGTAAAAACTCCCTATTTTCCTGGCCAGGTTTTGTTCTGCCATCACCCTACCAAAAATCTGAAGGAAAACTTCCTCCCAATCCGCTAAAATTTTAAAAATTTCCCTAGATGGAAGAATAATTTTATCGAATTCCTTCCCCAGCCCACCATAACTTTTCATGTAACTAAGTATCTGGTAATCTTCAGCAAAAAAATTCTCAGCACTGAGAACAAACTCCGTGCACTTACCACACTTGTGGATTTTATTGAATTTTGTGCCAAGACGGCCACAAACACAGTATATTACATTGCTTTCTTCTAAATCAAAATGAATTGCCTCACTGTTAGCTACCTCATTTTCGGAAACATGAAAATCACTGCCAACATTATGATCATGATTTAATGAGTTACTACTCTCAACGGAATCATTCATTTTAATTTAAATGGCATTGACGTCTACCTCACAGTTGCTCCCATTAGATAATTTAGAAATGGATGTAAGCAATATGTGCTTGAATCCCCTCCCAAATTGATAAACAGTTGGATTGTCATTACATCCATGCTGTTGCCTAACAATTGCAAACAAATTTTCTAGGGCATCCTGGTTAGTTCTTTAATACTAAAATTATCCTTTACATGAAGATATCATATATTCATTAAGAGCTCCTAATGCTGACTAACCAGCCATTTAAGCAAGGAGGTTGCCCTTTGCATCCCAGAAACTTACTTCTGCTCAACTTATCAAAAGCTTCTTCCAAAAATGACAAATGAGGACTCACCTCTGACACGGCAAACCGATACTTGTCTGAATTTACCTTTTTTAGTATTCCATTAAAACAATCAAACAAATTATCAATAAATTCAAATAATTCAGCATTATGGACAGCACCAATGCTCATTTTTCCCACCATGGCATAAACAGAAAGGCCAATGTTGACTGACACTTCCACTAAAGAAGCAAGTTTAACTTTCATTTTTTTAAATGCTCTGGCATCTGCGTGAAATTGTGTTCTTTTCGGGATAATTTTTTAACTTTAACAGACCTTGAAGCTCATATAACTCTTTCAAATGAATCCATTTAGATACATTGCCATCAAATTCACAGTCATATTTCACCAAATTGTTTCCGATGCATTTTAACAAATGTGAGGGATCAGACAAAAATATTTTCTCTTCGCGAAACATGAAATAAGATTTCGCAGGAGAAATCTCAAGCCTCCTACAAAGACCTTGACTATGAGGCCCTTGGTCGCATATCAAAGTAATAACCCTGAAACCAGAGCAATGAATACTTGCAATACACTGCATAACTATTTCCTGCAGTGTATTAACAGAGGTATTTTCATGGGTACCCAGTATCCAAGGCATTGTTTCCAATTTCTGCTAATACCCTTCACCATAACTACTAAGCAATGAGTTCCTAGTTTACTCTTGGGAAACTGCCCAGAATTGCAAAACCCAAATACTGTGTCAATGTTGCTATCATATTGAACATGCTCTTTAACTGAAATTTCATCTACAACTAATTCAACAGCTAAATCAGCTATATCTAGGTTGCCAATTTTTTCCTTTAAAGAAGCCAAAATGTTGCTGTCAATGCCTGGCGTAATTGTAACCTTTTTTGGCCACCTAAACAACGACCTTACTGAAGGCTGACATAAGCTTTTTTGCAAATATCTATATGATGGTTATATAAAAATAGAGCCAAGTCTTTCATTAATGATGACCACCTTCTTCCAAACTTATTGACTTGTCCCAATTTAATTTTAGCCATAAGCAACTTATGGTTTCTCTCTTTTAGAAACTCCTTGAAATTTTAGTCCTGCATTTCTTGGGAGCGGCTAACTTATTTTGGGGTACCCATGCAAAGCAGTCTTGCTCAAAGACCAGTGATGCAGCTGCGATACCTTTCAATTCTTCCATGCGTTCTAGGTGTATACTGCCTCCTTCCTCTAATCCCTCTCTTTGGTGTGGAAGAAACAGCTGCTGCACCTGGTGGCAAATGAAGCCCATGACTTCCTTCCTCATGGTGTCTCCCTCCCATTTGCTGTTCACCTATTTTAAAGAGATATGTATGTACCTCATGTATTTATTTGATATTCAGAACTTGTCATAAATTGTAAACTATTAAGAACTTAATGTATGACGGAATTCCAGATTATGAATACATTCTAGTAACAGATATTAGTTTCCTTGCACTGTCTCTCATTTGACTTATGCTTCAACTTTTTTAAGCGAGGTGAAAGACTTGCTAAGATATTTCTAAGTACTCTATTTTCATGATGATTTATCCTAAATACAAATATGGCAGTTTATGGTGACATGAAAGGTTAAAAAATATAGGAAAACCTTCAACAACTAACGGCTATAAAATTTTATATCGTTTCTCTGAAGAAAATGTTAAGTATATTTCATTCAAATCTGTTACTCGGAGAATATCAAGAGATAGGTGGCGGAGCACTGTCTTCCACACAGAAGATAGAAATATTTTTAAGGTACTCAAGTGATCCTGGATTTCAAATAGGAGTCGAGGAAGATCACTGCATACAATACACAACTGTATGTAAGACAGTAAAATTCGTGGCCTCCAAAATCACCAGAAAACCAAATAACTGCATAAAATTACTATAATTGAATAAAAATGCACCCATGATTTGTGATATTATCGAATTCAGTTATAAAAGAAATAGTTTTCAAAAATTATTACTTTTTAAAAATATTACCCAATATATTTAGGTTTTTAGTTTGAAATTCAACTGTAAAACTTTAAATGTAAACAAAAACAAGTGAGGGGAGAGTCACCAAGAGTTTTCTTCCCTAAAATTTAAGCATTTGCTTAAAACTGAGTAGCAAATGCTTATAAGCAAAAGCAAACTTTTATTCACTCAGTATGAAGCAAATGCTTATACTGTTTGCTTTAAGCATTTGCTTAATTTTTATTCACTTGACCCATGATGTTGAATACTCTCAACAAAATTACTCCTTTCACCTGAGGAAAGCACATGCAAACTGTAAACTATTAAGAACTTAATGTATGATGGAATTCAAGATTATGAATGTATTCTAGTTAAAAATATCAGTTTCCTTGCATATTTTACCTAAGGTAATTCGCTGAAAATTTCGGAAACTTACCTGTACGAACACTTGGTACAGCATCAGGTTACTGTAGCGGGCTAGGATATTTGGACTTAAGTCACTTTCCCTTTCAAGGTGTCCACATCACCAGAAATGTGGCAACAAGAAGAATCGCACTTTGTATAGGCCAGGATATTGGCCTCCAAGTCACTGTTCCAACCGTGGGAACAAATGTGTAATTATAGATTGGAAAGTCAACATTACAGATGAGGACGATGAAATCCATTATGCAGGAGAAGTGGTGAATTCAATGAAACCAAGGGTAAAAAGGCCACTTCCAAGTTATGGGAGAAATGGTATGAATTAATAATAATAATTAATTATTAATAATAAAAATATCCTGGCCTATACAAAGTGCGAAAATTCCTAGAGCCAAACATACCTATTGACCATGATTTCCAACCCAAGAACCAGCGAGTTAAATAATGAAACCGGTAACAATAATAATAGCTAATGACACAACGAACGTACCTGGTAACCCGTTTAGGAAAACGGAAAAACGAAATTCATTTATAAACTCGGCAACTGGAACATACCCGCCATCTTTTCAGATTCAGAATGACGACGACAAGGAATGCGCGAAATACAATATGAATATATAGACTCGAACTATATTAAATTTTAATATAATATTATTATTTAAATTCCTGAAGCTGAAATTTTGACATTTTAGTGGAAGTTATGGAAAGTCGACAAATAATATGGGCAGTTTAGGACGGCGATGCTAATGCCCTCTATAGGTATTCGCATAAACTTAGAATTGGTCATGTTGATGCGATGAACTGCCGGGAGATGGCGATGATAAAATGACCCACCTCTTTCTTTGGAAAACAAGCATAAAAATGTAGCCGAGGTTATCAAGGTCAATTTGCACTAACGAAAAGATGCGTCGAATAAAGTAAGAAACAAAAGTCATAAAAATTTTGAATATTTTTCCGTATTTTTTTTTTTTTTAGTAGTTAACTGGTCTTCTTCTTCATCTAAAGGCTAACCCTTGTCGCTGCAACCATAATCTCCTGGTTTACGAGGGCGTTAATGTTTTACATATTCGGGGATCATGAATGTAAGATTATATCGAATATAAGTCAAGTAGACTTTTATAAACTATCACAACTTTTGAAATATCATGTTTTTGATGATACCCATTTACAGTTACCCATCTAAAAATTATCTCTATATCCAGATGGACGGAACTATCATGGGGCGATTTGGTTCTCGTCAGATACATCAAATTCTTGGGCGCTGTCGTCGCTCTACTTTGAATGGTTAGGCAGCCACTGAGTGAGCGAAAAGCCGAATTTGAAGTGATCATGTTTAGAAGTCGTAATGGTTGAACTAGGTAACTGAGTAACTGCAAGTCAATCCGCCAATACGAGAAATCTTGGGAAAGAATTATTTTTTAGTACAGGTAAGGATGTTTTGACTATAGAGGAGTATATGAATGCATGGTTAACAACTTCATATATGCTGGTGATACATGTGACTCTTTTAGTGTGTTAATTAAGTTATTTTCTGTACGTTGCAACGTTTCCACTACTTGCTAAAATGAATCAAGCAGAGAAGATAGTGCATGCACGTAAGTGCTACGCACTAAACTGCAAACACGAGGGGAACGAGCGGAGATCTAAAGTTGAAATTACATTCGTTTCCTCACACGGAATCTACGTAAGTACTATTAGCTATATTTGTAAAAATATTTTTGAAAGTCGACAAAATTATATGCAGTAATACCTCGATATACGAAGTAGAAGCGCTCCGTGAGCTGCTTTCGTGTATTGAAACAATATATCGTATATAATATATTTTCCGTCTGAGAGGTTTGTAGAGTCTGTGGGGCGTGCTTTGGTTTTCTTGAATGATGTAATTCCTAATCATCATCTTGACGATCGGATTGGGGAGGTGGGGAAAAATGCTATCCTGAAGTCGGAATTTTTATGGCTCCATTGCAGTGCTCACAAAATCAAGGAGAGAACTGCCGAGGAACTGTGCAAATATGCCCTCTTTAGGTATAGCGTTAGTTTAAGTAAAAAGTTAGCCAGGTAGTCTGATTTAGTTCTTAGGATTAGAATGTATTAGTGATATTTATGTATGTATTCTTTGTAGATATTGGTGTTCTTTCTTTTTGTGGTCCTCGATTCTTATGTTTTCTTAATTGTTTCATATTTCATTTATTTTTTAAGATAATGCGTATTCCCTTTTATTCTGTTAGCAAATAGTAAAATTGTAAAAGAATTTAAGAAATTGATTTTATAATACTCGGTGTTTTTCACAATTATCTCCATAAATTACATGGTAATGTGCTAAATAAAAGAACCTTTGTGTGGAAGGAAAAGGTTCAGATGATTGAAGATATTCATGAGACTTACAAATGGTATTGTGGTGGAATACCTTTTTTGTGGTGGAACTGTCAATTAAGTGAAATTCCAAGTTAGATGTATTTTGTAATTATGAATTTATATTTACTTGATAACCATTTAATTTTGATAATTATGTTAGCTGCATCATTATGCTGTATTTAGTGTTGGATTGATCAGTATAAGATAGCCTTGGGTGCTAGTGTTGTGATATACATTGTAAGTCCCATATTGTGGCTGGTGGCGGAATGCTTAATATTAATGGTAATCCATTGGAGGTGTTGGTACACTGCAATTGGTGTTTGCCAGCTTAGTGTATTGCCTTGGCTATCGTTTGGGCACAATTACAATTAATGACATGGTTTGGGCATATCAAATAGCGGGTATTTTGCTTTGCATGAAAGTCTTTCATGTTAATTAGATGGAAGGACTCCTTGTTCCTGAGGAGATCAGTTTGCAACTGCAGTTATGCACCTTGACCCATATGGTTCAGCTTGGCAAACATAAAGCCACTGTTATTGAAGATGCTTGATGGACATTGCATGAACCTTATACAATAATTGCCCTCTTGCCTTTCCCTTAATTGAGGCTGACTGGCTGATTTCATGCTGCTCCATACGCACTTTATCAGGTGTGCGTTAGTGGTAAAATACTTCATATACTTAATGGTTGGTGACTAACTTGAATGTTTCATTGCTATTTCAATCAACATTTGCTTTGATTCCTATGCTTATTGATTCATTGAGACTGGCAAAAGTCACTTCTGTTCATACTTTGTCATGACTTGTTTCTTTATTATTGTTATGATGTTTCTCTGGTGGCTGGTTTCTGCAGCTTTCATATGTTAATTATTCTTTCATCTGTTACAAACATTCTACTGTATTATTTTATTTATTATGTTATCGGTCACTCGTTGTACTTGGTGAAAAATTCTTTTTCCGAGTTCGACTTGCAATCCTGTTCGTGACGTCACTTCATTATTTACGTTGTTTTTAAAGGATAGAAGTTATGCGCATCGAATTTCCCACATTAGAATACAGATATCACTCATTGAAAACATTTTATTTTGGTCTAATTTTTATGTAGAAACCCCTATTTTCAAATTACTTTACAGTATCTTATAAAAGAGTAAAACAAATAATTATATTCTCTTGAGTTGGAGGAATTAGGATTCACCGCCCCTACCCTGGTGTTTCCCTTTCAATTTTGGAAAATCTGGTCACCTTAATGTAACGCACTGCAGAAGTTTTCTCTGTATATATATTAGGAGTTTTTTATCTCAACATCTATTATGGTAATCTACAAATATTAATCAATGATTATATTTTTAGTCTGATGGAGATTTTGATTTGTGAACACCAAAACTGATATCAATTTGGCCACTTCTCCCTTAACTGGGTCCATGGATGGAGTATTTGAAAGTGGTGAGGAATTGAACTGCTACCTTAGGCGACAGTGAACAAATACTGAAGAAATGAACAGATGAACTCATACACAAACCAAGCACGGGTGGAAACATAGTCAACATGTACTACCCAACCCAGTCTGCATGTGGACACAAAGTCAACGTATACGGGAAACCAACCCAAAACTAACTGACCCAACCTAACCTGGGTGGCCAAGGAGGATAGGGAATCCCCGAAAGCTAGTTGTGTGTAATTACCGTATTACGTAGACATGACATTGTACTTGCAATACACAGAAAAAATGTTATTTCACAATTAAGTTTTCTTTACTATTCAACAAAGTGTGGATTGTTTTCTGTAGAGATATAAAAGGATTCTTTTTTAAAGTATCACCATCTTATGCAGGCAGCGCCCACTTGACATACAGGTTATATTCTCGAAAATGTGATTTACTATATAAATATATGTTATAAATGAAGATGCATTCCCATATAACTTCAAGAATTTTTTCACCCAAAATTTAGCTGGAATATTGTACCACTGCATTTATAAAGTTTCAAACATTGAATTTTAGCATGTAAACTATAAATTAGAGCATATAAACATCATAAATACTGATTAAAAAATAATTTCTTGTACAGAATCATGTGTTCCATTTGCTTGCTAAGTTGATTAGTTACTATGAGTGGTGAAGAAGAAAAATTATTGGCAGGAGGAAACGGAGCTGTTATCAGAGGATTTTGAAAGGGATTTAGCCGGAGATTCAGGAAGAGACTTAGGAGTTGATTTTAATGGCAATTTGTGTGATGTTTGAAGAGCTGCCATTTTTGTTTATTTATCACCTATTATTGTTAAAATTTTCACTCAAATAGTTTAAAATTAAAAAAACATAAGCAAAGTCCAAGAAGTTGAGGAGACCGATTGTACATCCTGCAGCAACATCGTACATATGGTGGAATGTCAAACAATATAGTCAATCTGAGTACAATGTACGTATCAGTGGACAGTATGTATGGACATATGTTATCATTATACAATGTACATATCAGCAGATTTATGTTACATAGAGGTATGTTAAGCAGATGCTATTTGTATCATATTTATATATGCCTCAATCTTTCAAAAAAGTGTTGTTGGCACTCTTTTCAAATATATTTTTTATTTAACACAAGAGCTGGGAAGTTCTGGTTCTGATCTTAAATTTTTGAACTCATTCCATTCTGAGTTTGGTCCCAAGTGATAGAAAGAAGAAATGGTTCAGTTCCAGAACTGTTCCTAGTTTTAAAGAAATGTGCTTTTTATTGCTAAAAATTTACATGAATTGCAACTTTTTTCAATTTCATAATTAAGATGTTGTGAACGTTTCTTATAAATAATGTGACCAAAGTTCATCTTTTTAAAGAAAATTTCCTTTATTAATTCAAATTTTGTTCCTCTCTTTTTAAGTCTTTCTTCTTCTGTCCTCTTTTTCAGGTTCAACGTATTGTAATTGCGTTTTTACTCTTTCAATTTCTTTATTCATCCAAAGATGCTAATATATTTTTTATATTCCAAATGGTTGACTATATAAATATCTGGAATTTTCAGGTGAACCTCTATGACAGGGGTGAACATCCTTTAATTAATAGCAGGCCACATTGGCAGTCTCTCGGCAGGTCGTATTTAAATAACCTACAGCTTAATCGGCCCACATTAAACTTAAATATGAAAAAATTATTGAGATGCTTTTTCCATAGAACAATGCAACAAACATTATAAACTCTTTGCATGTTAAACATTTAAAAATCCTAATATGATAGAAGTATATTCTTAGAAGTCTTACCAGGGGCCATAGGTTGCCTAACCCTGTTCTAAGAAATTTGTTGAATTAAAATTAAATTCCGTTGAGTGATCTTATTATGAAAACAACTATTGGTTAAAAATGAAATTTAATAAATGATACTTAAATTTTTAACTCTTCAATTAAGATTTAGTTTTATTTTGTCGACTGAATCAATATATTGTATTTATACTTTCATCTTCAAATTCATGAACTTTTCTCGAGTCATCAATTAAACAATTAATTCAATTATTTAATAATATTCTTCTAATAGATTTCTTTCTTTGGATTAGAGATGATTTTAAAATATCAAGAATCAACTTCCAACCCATTATTCCGATTTTAAGGAAACCATTCCGGAACATTCTGGAATGGAAATTTTTGCATTGTTCCTGTTTGGATTCCAATTCCGATACAATTTTTCTGTTCCTGATCCAGGAAGAGGAATCGTTTTGGAACTCTTCCTTGTTCCGGAACATTCCCATCTCTAATTGAACACATTTTAGACTTTTTGAACTTTGCGTGTTTGAGGTTCGCGAATGTGCACTTAGCGACAAAATTTATTGACCATTACTTGTTGCAATGATTTTTGCATTTTGCGTAATTCGTTTGCAATGACAACAAGTGTGAACTCCCCTTACCTTTTTGTTTTGAAGTTCAGTTTAAACTTTGGCGACCCAGAAAAGCACTTATTATATTATATTTATAATGCTATTTATTAGCAGTTTTCGAAGTTAACAAATGTGATAACTCTGAACTTAATTATTGTGTAGCTCAGTTTGAACTTCACCGCAATTTTCGACGTGAAACTTGAGTTTAAAATTTAAAGAAACGCCATCATTTTGGAATGTAAGGTTTTCATTTGCTATTATCTTTGTGCATAATTTGAACGTAATTTGGAGAAATGTTATTTTGTTTAGTTAGAGGTCTTCATTTTTATTATCTCTATATCGTATTTTTGCGATATATATCGTATATAACTTCTCACACATTAAGCAAAAATGTGCACAAACAGAAAGTTGTGTAATTGCTTTGTAATGCTGGGTTTTCGTTTGTTACTACACATTTTGAAGATAATTAAAAGAATTTTTTTTTGTTTTTTTGTTAACCTAAATTATTTATGATAAAAAATAAATATTTTTAGGTAGACTGGGAACTGGACTCACATTATAACATTGCATCGTATGTGACAATAGAACTTGCACTTTGCAAATTCGAATTTCGCATCAATTTTCCGGAACCAATTATTTACAAAGTTCAAAAAGGTGGTATTTTTACCCATTTTTACGATTTTATAATGTCATATTCCCAGCACATGTCAGAGCAGTGTTGGAGATCCTTAGCTGCAGTGGCAGATCCAAGGGAGGGGCGATCACCCTCCCCTTGGACGACCCCATTGCCCTCCACTGGATACATTCTTAAAATCATTCCGTGCAACATTCCTTGTTTCTACACTGAAGATTAAGTCTGTATGACAAGGAAAAGAAAGGTTCTGATGGAGGTAGGGATTTTCAAATTGTATCCACACTGAGCTGACATGGGCACCCAATAAAACAATATGATCGATTTATTGCACCATGCCTTTAATCTTGACCACATCTGATAATCCCTAGATGCCTTTGGTCGCTTACACGACATGATCAGCCTCTGTACTCAATTTACTCAAAAATATTATTACTTCTGCCAACAACCTCCAAGATGTGAAAAGAAAGATTTTCCCATACTGAATTAATACTGATCACATTAACATATTCACCAAGTTTAGAGAGCAAAAAAAAATCATGCCGTGAGAAGACTTATTTTTATATATGCAGAAAGTTCTATTAGAATTTAATTGGAAGATTCCGATTAGTCATTTTTATAGATAAAAATCAATAAAATGCATTAAAATAACTGTTGATATTCATCCTCAGTTTTTATGAAAAACAAATGATATTAGTGGTCACTTTTTAAGAAATATAAACTTCATAAACTACCAAGCCTAATAAAATGTATTAAAACAAACGTCGATATTCGTCACAGATATTTATGAAAAATAAATGCTGAAAACTACCAAGCATTCTTATAACCCCTATAGCCTCTGAGATATACCAACTCAAGTTGGCCTGTTTATCAATTTGTCAAGACATTTATAATGACTTTAAGTCCTATATTGTCATATTTGTCAGCTTTTCTTTTGCATGAATATTATGGTCTTCATTTGTTATATTTTACTCATTTATTTTTCTATACTTTTTCATTTGACTTAGGAAACTATTCTAACAACTTGTTGACTACTTCATATCTCTGCATTAAAATTATTCAGCTGGAATGCATGTAAACCATCTATTAGGCCAAACAGGTCCATAAGCTTTTGTTAGCTAATCCTCATGGACTTTTAGCACAGAAAAGGTCTAAAGTAAACCATTTCATTGACATTTCTTTACAAGTTCTGTGCCTTTTCGTAACAAAATTTTTATTATGCTTCATTCATCTCAAAAAACATGTACTTAAGAAATATAATTTGAAATACATCTGTGTGTGTTTAACCTGGATTTTTGTAGAAAAGTGTTTATAATGCTTTTTCTGAAAATAATGGAATAAATAAATATCCAATCACTGTGATATAGCAAATGATGTACTAAATTATTTTAATTAATTTTTATTTGAAAAGTATTATTTTATTTAACATTTAGGAATTGAAAATTTCATTGACATCTTGTAGGATTCCAAGGAAGCATTGTGTCTAGTCAATCAAATGCAGCTCTATTATGGAATGAATGATGATAAAAGAGACAAACATCTAGAAAGGTTTACCAATACACCAGAAGACTTTAAACACATGGATCTTATTGCTGAATTAGAGTGTTTGTCACTGAAGTATTAAAATTACAAAAATGCTGTAACTATTCAATAAATATTTTTAATTAATTAATTATATGCATAATCGGATTCAGCATGAAATTTAATCATACTTTCACTTAAGGGGGCAACCCCAGCTCTACGGTGCTAATTTTTCCATGTATTTGAATAATTATAGTAAATAATCTCAAACATTTATGCAAATTATGTTCATACCAATAAATTATACTTACATTATTCTTATATATAAGGCAATATTTTCTTAATTTCTATTAAAATTGTTAGAGTTATGGCTGATCGATGAATGCTCTGCAATAATTGCATGTTCCCATTGCGTGCATGATTTTTTAATAAGTAAGCAACCTACAGGTCTCAAACTTCGCTCACAAATTTAGATCTTATTGGTTAATAAAATGAACCTCCAACTTATTTGTATCTGAATTTTTTCAAATATTATAATTTTTTAAATAAAATTATTATAAATTATTCAAAAGTTGTTCAGTAAAAAGTTTATAAAATTTTTGTTATCTATTCCACAGCAATAACTGAGGTTCACATTAATAAAAAAACAGTATTTAATCTGTCACAGAAATTTTGAGTCCTTAGGACAAATGGAGTTGAGAAATCGTGCGCGCAAGATCGAAAAATGGCGATTTGAGAAAAATGGGTTAAAAGAAAAAGATTGATGCAAAAAAAATAAAATAAAATTCATTGAAAAGACAAACCTCTCAAAAGGCACCTGCTGAATAATATACACCCTCCTCAGCCTCAAGTCTTTCTAATTCAGCAATACTATTCATTCTTGCAGCCAGCCTTGCCTCTTTAGTTGCCGCTGACATCCTCTTGTCTGCTTGGGCGATTCGAGCTGCATCCTCGTTCTCGGCCCACTCTCCGCAATAATTCCCAATCTTCAGGTTTAGCCTCTTCATTACATTAAATCTGCTTCTTTGGCCGCTATTAAATACCAACACAGCATCATTTGTGCCTATCTCCACCACTTTTTGCCCAAAAAAGGACGTTTTCGGACAATTCTTCCAAATTAGGGAATTGAGGGATTCATTTGGGTTCTGTGTATGGGCTCCCACGCATCTTTCCAAAAGTTCCTTGCTAGAGAGCTCTTCAAAAACATCTCTTATTGCCTTCATCACAATAGGAGCAACATCTGGCTTCTAATGTTGAAATTGTGCCTCTTCCGTCCTTGCCACCGCCTGCTGATACTTACACCAGGAATTTTCACCAATTGGACAGTAGCTGTGGTCATAATTTTCATCAGTCGACTTGCAGTGATGGTATATAGCCCATATAGCCTTTTTCATCTCCTCCACGCTATTTGGATGCCCCCTTATTGCATTTCCATAGTAGCCTTGCATTATTTTAATATTATTCTCTGTCAGCCTCCCTTTCCCAAAAAGCCCTTTTCCATCTGCAAGCTTGACATTTTTTTGCTTTGCTTCAGTCGCCGCAGCCATGTACCCATTTTCTTCTGAATGTGCCCCACACACTCCTTTTTATTTATTTTAACGTGAGGTCCATAGGGTTTCGCTTTGCTAATATTTTTGAATGTCTTTGCATCCCCATCACCTATGTATGTTACGACCGGATGCCTAGTTCCATCTCTGACCTCTGGAAGATGCGCAGCATACCATCACATTCCATTTTGCCTCAGATCCAGTGTGATTTTGCTGGCATTGACCTCTGTGCTTCTTCCACCATTCTTCATATTCTTCCGTGTGTTTATACCCTCTGTAGGATGCACACACTTTACACATTTTCGACATTACGTCAATATCAATAACTTTTCCTGTTTCCAGTCCTATTATGCTCACAACACCATTCACTGCCCTATGGCCTCGAGTCTCCCATGTTCCATCACCACTTCCTGTAATATCTGTGCATCCTTTCTTTATAGCCTCCTCATCAGCTGCCTCCTTCATATTCTGAATGGCTTCATCTTTGGTTGCACGGTGAATTCTCGCCATCAGAAGCTCGAATGTTGAACTGCGTATGGGTGGTGGCAAACCCATGAGTGCAGAGAGTTTCCTGAGGCCAGCATGACCCAAACCTAAAGATCTCATTGTATAAACCGATTTTCTGTTTACTTCAGCGATATTATTGAAATCACCGATCATTTCACTGCTATAGCACTCTCCACTTTTACCGCAGTTCGCACATAAACCTGTAAATTTACTGCAAAACCCACCGACACTCTTCTCATTAAATTCTTATTCCCCACCACACTTTTTGCAAGCGCAAAAGTTTTTCAAGAAGTCAAATAAAATATCCATATCTATAAGTCTGTAGCCACTAGATGTGTATTCTCTCTTACATGAAATGAGGTTGGCACTTCCCCTGTTGCAACCTTTAGAAGATATCCACTCATCTGTCATTGAATCTGAAAAGGGATCTGTTTGTAAGTATTTAATTTCTGCATAACTAGACTTAGTAAATTCTGGAATGTAATGTTTCATTTGCAAATGTTAAATATTTCATACAAAAGAGTCATAGTTATTGTACCTTTCATTAAGTTTTAGGTAGGCCTTTCTGTCTTCATCTTAAACTTCTCATACCCATTCTCTTCTTTTAATGCATCTAATATTCCTTTCCTCTTCCTGCCTGTTTCTTTCCTTGCATCCTCCCTTCTATAACCTCTTTCGGCAGACCATTACCTCTCAGGGTGGCAGTGGTTCTCAAACTGGGTGTCATGGCACACTGGTGTGTCACAGTAGATATTTAGGGGTTCTGCGAAAAACTTTTGTAAATAAATCAATGATTTGCATGAGTTGGTGGGTAATTATGGCAATAATTTTTCTTCTAATAAATTACGTAGTATCATCAACAAATGGATGTGTCCAAAGGTTGCAGCATCCATATCTAAAAATATATAAAGCTTGTCAAAAGACTGGGGTGCCATAAAACCCTCTTTATCTTTGAAAGAGTGTTGTGACTCAAAAATGTTTGAGAACCACTGGATTAGAGCGTTGGCCTTCCATGCAGCGGCCCCAGGTTTGAATCGGGCAAAGGACAGATTTTTAGGCATTCTTTACAATAAATAAAAAAAGGTCAGGTCGCGTCCGTCTGTCTGCATGTTTCTTCTCAGAAACTACTGGGCAGATGTTGATGAAATTTTGTATTTAGGACATAGGGGCAAGGAAAATAAGGAATGATATAAATAGTTTGTGTCCTAATCGGGAGTGCCACTTTACTGCTGACAAAAAATGAAATGCATGCAACATTTGGAAAATGAAGGCAAATGGATTATCTGCAATGAAGAAATGAACTTAAATACATCTATTTTCTTTATTTATACACAGCGTTTGTAAGGGAAAAGAAATGAGGAATTTATGATGAAGGAATGAATGTGAGCATAAAGATTATATTACTACTATTCGAGTAAGCTATGCTTAATCTAATTATTGATTGTTTTATTAATTACAACTGATTAGGAAATAAATCTGTGAATCAAAAATTTGATATTTCCTTGGCATCACTACTGGCATTTCAGTTTGTAGAAATCCATTATTTTTTTGACATGATTGTATAAATTGTAAAGAGCGCCTCGGCCTTGCATGTGTGCACACATGATTGTGGATCTTTCCTCTCTTGTTCAACCTGTGATCCTCCCATCCCCTACTTTTTTCAAATACACTAAAAAGCATAAATGAAATTTTAGTACATTCATTCATTAGTTTATCTCCAAAATTTGTAATTACAGAGGTTCAGGATTTCAGTTCTGGTTTATGTTTGCAGGAATGTTTTGTCAAAGTTAATTCTTATTACCATCGCTAAGTGCCATAAAACTTTTCTGCAAACTTACCAGAACCGAAATCCTTCATTGTTGTTAAATGGGCCGTCCCTGATTACAAATTTTGGAGATTAACTAATTGATTTGTTGAGGTGTACACACAGTTATTTTTTGCTTTTTCTGCATAGTTTATTGTTTTAAATACTATTTTTTTATTTGTATTCATTACTCTAATTAAGCTCTTCTCTTTCACTGCTGTTATTGAAACTTCATTTGTTTTTTCTCAGTGTAGCTAATTTTCTCCATTCTTCGCCATACTCTTATCTCAAATACCCCTAATCTGCTCACATCTTCATTTCTCTTTGTCCATGTATCGCCCCCACCTTTTGCTGCACTCCATGTCAGTGTTTCCATTAATCTATTTTTATATCTTTATTCATTTCCTGTCAACTCTTGCCGCCTTGTAAATGCTTTCTTTGCTCTCACTATCCTTGTCTGATCTTTTTCAATCTTCTTCCATCTTGTGACAGAGTACCATATTTACCAGATTGTAAGTGGACTTTTTTACCTTTTACATCCGTTGAAAGTCCCTCAACTTACATTCGAGTTCATTTTAAAATCAACATAAAAGTGGTGCAACCCTAAACCTAAGGCTGTAAATTGGGATGTGAAAGAAACTTATACTAAAAATTTAACAGAATCTATTAAACTTGAACGACTCATCTGGGTATGCTGTATATATACGTCATGCTGTTTTCTCGGCTGTTTGTTATGGGTATGCCGTAATATTCTGTCACACAGCTTTTCCGGCAACTAGCTGCATCCTTTAATTTACCATCTCTGCAGTAAATGGGCTTCTCTTCTTTATTTGGAAAAGATACGCTTCACGTATCTAAACCCTGACTTTGCTTTGGGGGTTGCATTTCTGTTACCCTAATTTTAAAATTAACATTTATATGTTATTTATGATTTTTAAAAAAATTTTTAATCACTTAGTAATTGTGTACATTTTTAATGTCTTTATACCATATTTTAGGAATTTGTTTTCATTAAATATTATTAACAAATTACATTTTTATTGTAATAATAAATATATATTAACATTTTAATTTGTCTTGTGGTAAAGATAGTTTAAGACACAATTTTTAAGAATAAACAACTCAAATACTCAATAACTAACATTTTTTAATTAATTTGTGATTTGTTTTACCTCAATTGCAATTTAAATTCCCACCTTCGGTTTCGAAAAATTAAATACCCGGTCATCTTGGATTTTGGGTCATCTTGGTTTCATGTAAATGCAGTATATGTTTTATTATGATGAATAAAATGATTTAACATTTAGTTTTTTGCTTCAAGTGTGAATGATGAGGAAGTTCCTTGTAGTCATGTTATCCTAAATTTAGTTTAACATATCCTATTTCAAATATGTTTTTGAGAGTAGTTTGTGAAATGATGTAAACTCAGTTTGGTTGTGTTGACTAAAATGTGGTTAATGTTTGTCTTTGTGATTTGTTTTACCTCAATTGCAATTTAAATTCCCACCTTTAAAGAAAAATAAATAACGTTTCTTATTCTTATCGTCACATTTCGCCTATGATTTGAAATCACTCAAGTTATATGTTTAAATGATATTTATAGGAAGAATTTAAGCTTATTAACGATGTGTTGCCTTGCTGAATGCATGTCATTGCTAAACCTCAAGATTGTATTGTCGTCTCAAGCCTTAAATTATATACATAAGGAAAGCATGCTTTGAACCTCCCTTCCCCACTTCCACATTCACACTGTTAAATACCTCACACAAAATTCTGCCCCCTTCATTCACTATTGTCTGCTGATGTTGAGAGCTTTGCTCTTGAAATGCTCATTTAGAATAATTTCATCACTTGAAAATATTTTAGAGATCTCTGGAATTGAGTTTGAGTGTGGGTTTTAGTTTGAATTTAGTCTGTTTGGTCCCTGTCATTGTCTTGAGATGCACAAACCATCAGGCATTTGTTTGTGATATCAAGTCCCTGGCGTGAAACAAAATATAAACTTGATATATTTTGGGTTGAGTTTGAGTACGTGTGTGTCTGAATGTAGTCTGTTTGGTCCCTGTCATTGTCGTGAGATGCATAAACCATCAGACATTTGTTTGAGATGTCAAGTCTCGGGCGCGAAACAAAATTTTTCTGTAAACTTGACATATTTGGCAATTGAGTTGAGTGCGTGTGTGTTTGATACACACTAGAAACCGGTCATCCTAACACTGTCAGAAACTTAACCCTGTTAAAACAAGTAAGCAACGTGTACAAATTAGACACATACACAGCATTGAATTTTGTCGGTTTGGTCTCTGTTGTTGTTGTGAGGCGCGTAAACCATCAGACAGTTGTGTTTGAGATATCAAATCCTTGGTGTGAAACAAATTTTTTCTGTAAACTTGGTATATTTCAACAGATTACCTCTCATATACTCTTATAAGAGCATTCATATGATCTCACATCTTTGCGGCATTCAGCAAATGCAATTCGTGCATTGTACTAACATAAGGTCTCTCTCGTTCTGCAATTTTTGACATGTTCACTTGTTGAAATTGCACTTTGAATAGATCACATCTCTTACATGTATATTTGAGTCGAAATCATATTTTTGGGTTGTGAAATGGACTGCAGCCAGAGAGTTGCAAGTGTTGTAATGTGAATGATGTCAAAATACAAATATACTAAGTGCCAAAATGTAGTTGGTCTGGTTGTATTTTTAAAAGTTGGGGTACTTGAATTATTAGCGTTTCATCATTACTATAAACAAAAAAATGTAATGTATTTGGTCCATTTGTTTTCTAAAATATATGAGAAAAATACATTATGTAGTTAACTGAATGTGTGTAAATTGCAGACATGGCATGCTTGTATTTTCAGGCATGCAGTTTTAAACTATGTCCAAGAATTTTATTGTTCATTTTCTATAATAAATTACCTTTGTAATAAAATGACTTTGAGTGTTGTTTTTTCCGTTATAACCATCTAAATTCTAATACATGATTGTTTTAATTTGATCATAACTTATTTACTTATAATTTATTATAATATGACTATTTCTATTGAAAATTGTTATAGTTACACCTGAAGCGACGTCATAATTGTAATTTTCCTTTGTGGCTAGGCATTCCATTAAAGAAAATCTAGGTTGTACTTTCAATTAATGAGATTGCATTTCCGATTAATGAGGAAAGTTTTATCTAAATGACTCTGAATAATTTTCTGTAAGAAACTATAATTCTAATATTTGTTTTGCAATAACAAACAGGAGACAACGTCCTTACGTCAAATTCGTTCTTATATGGTAAATAAAATTTTGGAATCATACCTTCTCTCGAATACTTGGTACAATAAATTTAATGTTAAATGGATTTGAGTTTCCCTCGCTATAATTTCACCCCCAGCTGACAGAGTAGAGTCCTACATGGGCCGATCCTTTTGAATTAATTATGGGCCGGGCATTAAAAATTGCTGGATGTAATAGAAACATTCAGGGTTTGACGGGCGGAAATATTTTAATCATTTTCATTACCCCTTCTTTTTTGCTTATTGAGTCACAATAAAAGTTTTCTTTGAATTCCAATCCATGACACTTCGCATATTAAAATGCACACAAACATTTTTCAGCTACACCTAAAAACAACGTTTCTTTCTGGCCATTTTTGTTGACTATTTTCCCCAGCATGTAAATTTGATCAATATTTGTACTATCAACTGAACCAACAATTCTCAGTGACAAAGCTAAGGTGCTGTCAATCATTTCATTCAATATTGCAATATTATAAGGTGTATACTATGACCTGTTTCAAAGATGTGGTTGGCAACGCTTGATTTTTCAAAACGATTATATTTATAGTGAGCCATGTGTTCCTTGAAGCGTGTTATTAGTTTCCTTCTTCTTTGTCCTATGTACTTTTTGTCGCATTGTATTTTATAAATACCGGACTTGTTCAAAGATTCTGTGGTGTCTTTTGTACTGCCCAGTAAAATTTTCAAATTATAAGGATTTGTATATATTATGGTATAATTCTTATGTTTAAAAATTTTGTTCAAGCCTCTGTTTAATGGTAGAAATTAAGGCAATTTTACATATTTGTCCTCTTTTTTGTTGTCTAATTTGAGGGAAGTGGCATTAGACAAGGTTTTATTAAAGTTATGTTTTCTCACTAATTTATTAATTAAATTATTATCGTATCCAAGTTTAGCGGCAATTTGTTTTGTGTGTTTGAGTTCCTTTGCATATCTGATTTTATTGAGGGGGATGTTACATAATCTGTGTGTTAAAAATTGAAACACAGCTATTTTTTGGTTCATAGGGTGAAAGGAGTTGTTAGGAATGAAGTTATCAGTTTGTGTAGGTTTTCTAAAAATGTCAAACTCAATGTGTTGTCTATTATTTATGATAAGCAAGTCCAAAAATGGCAAGGTGTTGTTTTCTTGAAGTTCATAAGAGAACTTAATTGAAGGATAAATGTTGTTTAACTGATTAACAAATTCATCTACATTTTGTCTCTTTAAATCAAAGATTGTGAATATGTCATCCACGTGCCTCAACCATATATCTGGAAAGTAATGAAATTTTTCTTTGCAATCGTTTTCAAAAGAGGACATGAAAATGTTTGCTAGAAAAGGAGATATGGGGTTTCCCATAGAAGTGCCTTGTGTTTGTTTATAAATTTCATTTTTGAATAGAAAAACGTTCTGTGACATGCATAAATTAGTAAGTTGTAAATATTCGAGGACAATTTCATCTGAAAAATTTTGTTTTAGTAACAATGATTTTAAAATTTGGGATGTTTCTTCCAGAGGTACACTTGGGAAGAGGCTTTTAACGTCAAAGGAGACCAAAATCTCAGACTCTTTTAATATTATGTTTTTTAGTTTACTTATCACGTCATAGGTATTTTTAACAGAGTGTTTGTCGGGAAAGGACATCTGTTTAAATTCACTATTAAGCCATTTGGCCAAGTTATAGGTTGGGCTATTTATTCCTGATGCAATCGGTCTCATGGCTTTGTCATCTTTATGTATTTTGGGGAGACAGTACAATTTTGGTATGTTTGGGTTTGAAATTTTTAACTTGTAGTTTAATTTATTATCATTGATGGTTTTACATCCTTTAATGATGTCATTAGTTTTTTGAATCATGGAATTTAAAGGGTTCTTCTTGAGTTTAATGTAAGGTCCATTGTTCAACATAAATTGGACGTTGTCAAAGTATCGTGTCTTATCCATGATCACTATGTTATGGCCCTTGTCAGCCTTAATGTAAAAACAATCTTTATCTCTGAGTTGTTTCATGGTTTTGGAATAATTTTTAGGATGAGACTTATTTAATTTGTTCAAGTTTTGTTTGATTTGTATTGAACAAGCTTGTCGGATATAATTTTTGGAGTTTTCATCGAAAAATTCAATGGATTTTTCAATGTCTGTGATTAAATCATCTATAGGTGGTTTCCTTGGTGGGAAAGCAAATTTCAAACCCCTATCTAAAAGAGACAATTCATCCTGAGAAAAAGGTAGATTGGACAAGTTTTCAGTGAAATCAGATGTATGTGAAGTAATACTGGGTTGATTTGTTTTTTTGTGTATGTTGTCAATAGTTTTATCCCCTTGTTTCTTAAGAAACTTTAATTTTTTATCTAAAGTTATGGATTTAATATGAAACTTATGAGTATTGGTCTCGTGCATTTTATGTTCAAAATTGTTCCATAATTCAAATTCAACAGGATGTAAATTTTTGGTAATTTTTATCGTTATCGTTCTGAAAAATCAAGCGTTGCCAACCACATCTTTGAAACAGGTCATAGTATACACGTAAACGATTTAACATTGATAACTTCAGCCAATAACTCACTAAACTCATTAAAAAACCTTCACATTTACAAAAACCACGATACACTTATGAACACAGACACAGATTTCAACAAGACCCTATACAAACTGACAGATTTAAAGGACACACACGCCGAAAAATCTTTCCGCGCTTCACTTGTTTCTCGGTCGTCTTCTTAATACTTTCCGTTTCAAACCTTGCAGTTGGCTCCCAGTCACTGTTGAAACAGGTTTTACCCCTGATGATGCCCACCTTGTGGGCGAAATGCATTGGGTTTTGTAACCCTCTAATTGTTTGGCTAAAGGAGTATTTCACCTTTATTAATCTTAGCCAAAGTTATTGAGCTACTATCAATTAATAATAAAACATTAAAGAAAGTTAACAATGTTTAATTCTTCACAAAATCATTATAAACAATCAGGTACAACTTTTGATTTCTATTGTACATAAAATAAATGTGCACAATAAGCAAATGCATCTAATATATATATATATATATATATATATATATAATAAAATAAACCGATAAGAAAATTTTCTAAATAATACAAAAATTAAAAACCTCCTGACTTACCATTATAACTCACAGTATGCTCTAAGAGAAACTTCTTCACAGCCAACGTATAATAATGACATGCATCAGAAGATAAAGAATAAATTCCACAATGTATAGCATGCACACCCTCTACTTCGCCAAATGTAAAAAAAATGAGTCTGTTCATTAAAGACTAATATTTGCAGAGTATGCTCTCACACATTTCAAGAATGGGTCGATTTCTTCTCAACTAACTAGGGTTTTTCGCTCGCAGAGTTCTGAGGTATGTTACGCTTTGGAGTCTTAACCCATGCAATTCTATCCCACGATTCCTCTTCCTTCTTAATCCAATCCAATTGCAAATGCATCTTGATCCACCTCGCCTTTCTCGGCCCTTTTCCTCTCCCCCTCCATGCCCCACTTTCAGTTGCTCCTGTCGCACACCATTCCTTCTTCCCACCCCAATATTCCTCAGGTTTTGCAGGAGTAAAATATGTCCCTGGTCTGCTTTGAACGTTTATATGTTTTGGCATCTTGTGACGCCAGTGCCACGAACGAAATGATTTTGACCAAAAATCAAAAGGTGTTCTCTTAATAAAAGCAATCATTGTCTTTGTTAAATCTTCTGAAGGATTGGACGTTGGCATCCAAAGATCCAGAGCATGGCTAACACGATGGTGAAAATGGCGCGACAGGCAAATGAGGCTGCTCACAATCGCCTTCTGGATTTCCATAGGAACTTAATTGGAAGAAAAAAGACAAACATTAACCACATTTTAGTCAACACAACCAAACTGAGTTTACATCATTTCACAAACTACTCTCAAAAACATATTTGAAATAGGATATGTTAAACTAAATTTAGGATAACATGACTACAAGGAACTTCCTCATCATTCACACTTGAAGCAAAAAACTAAATGTTAAATCATTTTATTCATCATAATAAAACATATACTGCATTTACATGAAACCAAGATGACCCAAAATCCAAGATGACCGGGTATTTAATTTTTCGAAACCGAAGGTGGGAATTTAAATTGCAATTGAGGTAAAACAAATCACAAATTAATTAAAAAATGTTAGTTATTGAGTATTTGAGTTGTTTATTCTTAAAAATTGTGTCTTAAACTATCTTTACCACAAGACAAATTAAAATGTTAATATATATTTATTATTACAATAAAAATGTAATTTGTTAATAATATTTAATGAAAACAAATTCCTAAAATATGGTATAAAGACATTAAAAATGTACACAATTACTAAGTGATTAAAAATTTTTTTAAAAATCATAAATAACATATAAATGTTAATTTTAAAATTAGGGTAACAGAAATGCAACCCCCAAAGCAAAGTCAGGGTTTAGATACGTGAAGCGTATCTTTTCCAAATAAAGAAGAGAAGCCCATTTACTGCAGAGATGGTAAATTAAAGGATGCAGCTAGTTGCCGGAAAAGCTGTGTGACAGAATATTACGGCATACCCATAACAAACAGCCGAGAAAACAGCATGACGTATATATACAGCATACCCAGATGAGTCGTTCAAGTTTAATAGATTCTGTTAAATTTTTAGTATAAGTTTCTTTCACATCCCAATTTACAGCCTTAGGTTTAGGGTTGCACCACTTTTATGTTGATTTTAAAATGAACTCGAATGTAAGTTGAGGGACTTTCAACGGATGTAAAAGGTAAAAAAGTCCACTTACAATCTGGTAAATATGGTACTCTGTCACAAGATGGAAGAAGATTGAAAAAGATCAGACAAGGATAGTGAGAGCAAAGAAAGCATTTACAAGGCGGCAAGAGTTGACAGGAAATGAATAAAGATATAAAAATAGATTAATGGAAACACTGACATGGAGTGCAGCAAAAGGTGGGGGCGATACATGGACAAAGAGAAATGAAGATGTGAGCAGATTAGGGGTATTTGAGATAAGAGTATGGCGAAGAATGGAGAAAATTAGCTACACTGAGAAAAAACAAATGAAGTTTCAATAACAGCAGTGAAAGAGAAGAGCTTAATTAGAGTAATGAATACAAATAAAAAAATAGTATTTAAAACAATAAACTATGCAGAAAAAGCAAAAAATAACTGTGTGTACACCTCAACAAATCAATTAGTTAATCTCCAAAATTTGTAATCAGGGACGGCCCATTTAACAACAATGAAGGATTTCGGTTCTGGTAAGTTTGCAGAAAAGTTTTATGGCACTTAGCGATGGTAATAAGAATTAACTTTGACAAAACATTCCTGCAAACATAAACCAGAACTGAAATCCTGAACCTCTGTAATTACAAATTTTGGAGATAAACTAATGAATGAATGTACTAAAATTTCATTTATGCTTTTTAGTGTATTTGAAAAAAGTAGGGGATGGGAGGATCACAGGTTGAACAAGAGAGGAAAGATCCACAATCATGTGTGCACACATGCAAGGCCGAGGCGCTCTTTACAATTTATACAATCATGTCAAAAAAATAATGGATTTCTACAAACTGAAATGCCAGTAGTGATGCCAAGGAAATATCAAATTTTTGATTCACAGATTTATTTCCTAATCAGTTGTAATTAATAAAACAATCAATAATTAGATTAAGCATAGCTTACTCGAATAGTAGTAATATAATCTTTATGCTCACATTCATTCCTTCATCATAAATTCCTCATTTCTTTTCCCTTACAAACGCTGTGTATAAATAAAGAAAATAGATGTATTTAAGTTCATTTCTTCATTGCAGATAATCCATTTGCCTTCATTTTCCAAATGTTGCATGCATTTCATTTTTTGTCAACAGTAAAGTGGCACTCCCGATTAGGACACAAACTATTTATATCATTCCTTATTTTCCTTGCCCCTATGTCCTAAATACAAAATTTCATCAACATCTGCCCAGTAGTTTCTGAGAAGAAACATGCAGACAGACGGACGCGACCTGACCTTTTTTTATTTATTGTAAAGAATGCCTAAAAATCTGTCCTTTGCCCGATTCAAACCTGGGGCCGCTGCATGGAAGGCCAACGCTCTAATCCAGTGGTTCTCAAACATTTTTGAGTCACAACACTCTTTCAAAGATAAAGAGGGTTTTATGGCACCCCAGTCTTTTGACAAGCTTTATATATTTTTAGATATGGATGCTGCAACCTTTGGACACATCCATTTGTTGATGATACTACGTAATTTATTAGAAGAAAAATTATTGCCATAATTACCCACCAACTCATGCAAATCATTGATTTATTTACAAAAGTTTTTCGCAGAACCCCTAAATATCTACTGTGACACACCAGTGTGCCATGACACCCAGTTTGAGAACCACTGCCACCCTGAGAGGTAATGGTCTGCCGAAAGAGGTTATAGAAGGGAGGATGCAAGGAAAGAAACAGGCAGGAAGAGGAAAGGAATATTAGATGCATTAAAAGAAGAGAATGGGTATGAGAAGTTTAAGATGAAGACAGAAAGGCCTACCTAAAACTTAATGAAAGGTACAATAACTATGACTCTTTTGTATGAAATATTTAACATTTGCAAATGAAACATTACATTCCAGAATTTACTAAGTCTAGTTATGCAGAAATTAAATACTTACAAACAGATCCCTTTTCAGATTCAATGACAGATGAGTGGATATCTTCTAAAGGTTGCAACAGGGGAAGTGCCAACCTCATTTCATGTAAGAGAGAATACACATCTAGTGGCTACAGACTTATAGATATGGATATTTTATTTGACTTCTTGAAAAACTTTTGCGCTTGCAAAAAGTGTGGTGGGGAATAAGAATTTAATGAGAAGAGTGTCGGTGGGTTTTGCAGTAAATTTACAGGTTTATGTGCGAACTGCGGTAAAAGTGGAGAGTGCTATAGCAGTGAAATGATCGGTGATTTCAATAATATCGCTGAAGTAAACAGAAAATCGGTTTATACAATGAGATCTTTAGGTTTGGGTCATGCTGGCCTCAGGAAACTCTCTGCACTCATGGGTTTGCCACCACCCATACGCAGTTCAACATTCGAGCTTCTGATGGCGAGAATTCACCGTGCAACCAAAGATGAAGCCATTCAGAATATGAAGGAGGCAGCTGATGAGGAGGCTATAAAGAAAGGATGCACAGATATTACAGGAAGTGGTGATGGAACATGGGAGACTCGAGGCCATAGGGCAGTGAATGGTGTTGTGAGCATAATAGGACTGGAAACAGGAAAAGTTATTGATATTGACGTAATGTCGAAAATGTGTAAAGTGTGTGCATCCTACAGAGGGTATAAACACACGGAAGAATATGAAGAATGGTGGAAGAAGCACAGAGGTCAATGCCAGCAAAATCACACTGGATCTGAGGCAAAATGGAATGTGATGGTATGCTGCGCATCTTCCAGAGGTCAGAGATGGAACTAGGCATCCGGTCGTAACATACATAGGTGATGGGGATGCAAAGACATTCAAAAATATTAGCAAAGCGAAACCCTATGGACCTCACGTTAAAATAAATAAAAAGGAGTGTGTGGGGCACATTCAGAAGAAAATGGGTACATGGCTGCGGCGACTGAAGCAAAGCAAAAAAATGTCAAGCTTGCAGATGGAAAAGGGCTTTTTGGGAAAGGGAGGCTGACAGAGAATAATATTAAAATAATGCAAGGCTACTATGGAAATGCAATAAGGGGGCATCCAAATAGCGTGGAGGAGATGAAAAAGGCTATATGGGCTATATACCATCACTGCAAGTCGACTGATGAAAATTATGACCACAGCTACTGTCCAATTGGTGAAAATTCCTGGTGTAAGTATCAGCAGGCGGTGGCAAGGACGGAAGAGGCACAATTTCAACATTAGAAGCCAGATGTTGCTCCTATTGTGATGAAGGCAATAAGAGATGTTTTTGAAGAGCTCTCTAGCAAGGAACTTTTGGAAAGATGCGTGGGAGCCCATACACAGAACCCAAATGAATCCCTCAATTCCCTAATTTGGAAGAATTGTCCGAAAACGTCCTTTTTTGGGCAAAAAGTGGTGGAGATAGGCACAAATGATGCTGTGTTGGTATTTAATAGCGGCCAAAGAAGCAGATTTAATGTAATGAAGAGGCTAAACCTGAAGATTGGGAATTATTGCGGAGAGTGGGCCGAGAACGAGGATGCAGCTCGAATCGCCCAAGCAGACAAGAGGATGTCAGCGGCAACTAAAGAGGCAAGGCTGGCTGCAAGAATGAATAGTATTGCTGAATTAGAAAGACTTGAGGCTGAGGAGGGTGTATATTATTCAGCAGGTGCCTTTTGAGAGGTTTGTCTTTTCAATGAATTTTATTTTATTTTTTTTGCATCAATCTTTTTCTTTTAACCCATTTTTCTCAAATCGCCATTTTTCGATCTTGCGCGCACGATTTCTCAACTCCATTTGTCCTAAGGACTCAAAATTTCTGTGACAGA
>JAJPWW010000769.1:0-125000 GCA_028673005.1 Tanypteryx hageni
ATTCCCCCAAAATGTTAAAAATGAGTTAAGACTACGGCAAAGATTAAATTAAGAACGGAAACAACTCCTATGCCGTAATATAATTATTACTATTTACTTCATAAGTAAAGGTCCATCGGTAAGGTGCCTTATACTTTTCTAAAAACAGACGAACCATCATCCTTAACTCACCTTTCCTGTTTTTGTAAAATTTCACATTTGACAATATAAACGCGACTTGTTTGAATAAACAGAGCCAGAAAAAGTAATTGGATCAAGAATAAGCACCTAAGTATTAGAAATTGGAAATATTAAATGTGTACTTGCCATAGGCATGTACGAAAGCCTTAACAAGCTCATGAAGAAATATAATGTGACCACCACATTATCTTCCTCATGCTTGTTATTTTACTAAGAACGCAAATAGGGTTAAGATCATAAATATTTTAAGGAACCGTTAAAAAATTTTAAAGACTTAATAAAGAACAGAAATTAATTCAAACTGTAGCCTTATGATATTGGATATAACTCCGAATCTCCAATAATTAAGAAAATAAAAAGGAACATAATGTGCTTACAATAGTCGCCGGTACGTGGTGTGCTGGTTGCTAAAAATTTACTTTTTCAATAGCTATTACACAATGCATTATATCGAAAAATGTTTCGAACAAAAATTGTAGAAAATTCAATTTCCTACAAACATTATTATACCACGATTTGACGTTTGTCCAATATTAAAACAAATATCAAAATGAAACTGATAAGTGACTCGAGTAAACGCCCACCTTCGGTTGACCGATTTTTACCAAAAACTAAGTAGCACGTCTTCCTTTAACCTATATGTAAAATGTAAAATTTCACTCTGATGGGAGTAATAGTTTTTGAGTTATGGAACAAAAAATATCCCGGTCACAGACACACACACACGTACAAGCACCCACAGACATCATCCATAAAATAGTCAAAACTTGTTCAGCGGACCTTGAAACAAGTAGTTATGTATAAATCTTGAATTCGACTTTTTTCTTGATAACAATACTTTCTCAATGTATGAGGAGAATGTAGTAACTTCGAAAAATACCATGTCTGACAGAAAGTAAAACGTAAAATACATTCGTAATTTCCTATAACACGGCTCCTACAGATATTTTTCTACCGCAAGAAATATTCATTTTTTAACAGCTTCCATAGCACGAGTCATAGAGAAATTATGTAGAAACTTCAATCGATATCTTCTATTAAAAAAGCCGATTCGATAAAGACATATGTCCTTTTTCTCTCATTGGTTAAGGAAATTATCTTAAATACCAAATTCCCCCAAAATGTTAAAAATGAGTTAAGACTACGGCAAAGATTAAATTAAGAACGGAAACAACTCCTATGCCGTAATATAATTATTACTATTTACTTCATAAGTAAAGGTCCATCGGTAAGGTGCCTTATACTTTTCTAAAAACAGACGAACAATCATCCTTAACTCACCTTTAATGTTTTTGTAAAATTTCACATTTGACAATATAAACGCGACTTCTTTGAATAAACAGAGCCAGAAAAAAGTAATTGGATCTAGAATAAGCACCTAAGTATTAGAAATTGGAAATAATAAATATGTACTTGCCATAGGCATGTACGAAAGCCTTAACAAGCTCATGAAGAAATCTAATGTGGCCACCATATTATCTTCCTCATCCTTGTTATTTTACTAAGAACGCAAATTGGGTTAAGATCATAAATATTTTAAGGAACCGATAAAAAATTTTAAAGACTTAATAAAGAACAGAAATTAATTAAAACTGTAGCCTTATGATATTGGATATAACCCCGAATATACAATAATTAAGAAAATAAAAAGGAGCAGAATGTGCTTACAATAGTAGCCGGTACGTGGTGTGCTGGTTACTAAAAATTTACTTTTCAATAGCTATTACACAATGCATTATATCGCAAAATGTTTCGAACAAACATTGTAGAAAATTCAATTTCCTACAAACTTTATTACACCACGTTTTGACGTTTGTCCAATATTAAAACAAATATTAAAATAAAACGGATAAGTGACAATAGTAAACGCCCACCTTCGGTTGACCGATTTTTACCAAAAACTAATTAGCACGTCTTCCTTTAACCTTTATGTAAAATGTAAAATTTCACTCTGATGGGAGAAATAGTTTTTGAGTTATGGAACAAAAAATATCCCGGTCACAGACACACACACGTACAAGCACACAATAGACATCATCCATAAAATAGTCAAAACGTGTTCAGGGGACCTTGAAAAAAGTAGTTATGTTTATATCTTGAATTCGACTTTTTCTTGATAAAAATACTTTCTCAATGTATGTGGAGAATGTACTAACTTCGAAAAATACTATGTCTGACAGAAAGAAAAACGTAAAATACATTAGTAATTTCCTATAACACGGCTCCTACAGATATTTTTCTACCGCAAGAAATATTCATTTTTTAACAGCTTCCATAGCACGAGTCATAGAGAAATTATGTAGAAACTTCAATCGATATCTTCTATTAAAAAATCCGATTCGATAAAGACATATGTCCTATTTCTCTCATTGGTTAAGGAAATTACCTTAAATACCAAATTCCCCCAAAATGTTAAAAATGAGTTAAGACTACGGCAAAGATTAAATTAAGAACGGAAACAACTCCTATGCCGTAATATAATTATTACTATTTACTTCATAAGTAAAGGTCCATCGGTAAGGTGCCTTATACTTTTCTAAAAACAGACGAACAATCATCCTTAACTCACCTTTCCTGTTTTTGTAAAATTTCACATTTGACAACATAAACGCGACTTCTTTGAATAAACAGAGCCAGAAAAAAGTAATTGGATCAAGAATAAGCAACTAAGTATTAGAAATTGGAAATATTAAATGTGTACTTGCCATAGGCATGTACGAAAGCCTTAACAAGCTCATGAAGAAATATAATGTGGCCACCACATTATCTTCCTCATGCTTGTTATTTTACTAAGAACGCAAATAGGGTTAAGATCATAAATATTTTAAGGAACCGTTAAAAAATTTTAAAGACTTAATAAAGAACAGAAATTAATTAAAACTGTAGCCCTATGATATTGGATATAGCCCCGAATCTCCAAAATTACGAAAATAAAAAGGAACATAATGTGCTTACAATAGTCGCCTGTGCGTGTTGTGCTAGTTGCAAAATATTTACTTTTTCAATAGCTATTACAGAATGCATTATATCGGAAAATGTTTCGAACAAACATTGTAGAAAATTTAATTTCCTACAAACTTTATTAATACACGTTTTTACATTTGTCCAATATTAAAACAAATATCAAAATAAAACGGATAAGTGACTAGAGTAAACGCCCACCTTCGGTTGACCGTTTTTTACCAAAAACTAATTAGCACGTCTTCCTTTAACCAATATGTAAAATGTAAAATTTCACTCTGATGGGAGTAATAGTTTTTGAGTTATGGAACAAAAATTATCATGGTCACAGACGCACACACGGACAAGCACCCACAGACATCATCCATAAAATAGTCAAAACGTGTACAGGGGACCTTAAAACAAGTAGTTTAGTCGAAATCTCGGATCCGATTTTTTTTCATGAAAAATATATTTTCTCAATGTACAGGGAGAACGTAATAACGTCAAAAAAGGCCTTTTCTGATAGAAATGAAAACGTTAAAAATTCATTCGTAATTCCCTATGACACGTCTCCTACTGATATTTCTCTACTTAAAGAAATATTCATTTTTCATCATCTTTTATAAGAGTAGTCATAGAGAATTAAAAGGGAAACTTCTATCGATATTTTCTAGTAAAAAAGCCGCATTGATCAAGACATATGTCCTTTCCCTCTCCTAGGTTAACGAGATTACTTTAAATACCAAATTCCCTCAAAATGTTAAAAATGGTTTAAGACTACGTCGATGATAATATAAAGAATGGAAACAACCCCTATGCCGTAATATTATTATTATTATTTACGTCATAAGAAAAGGTCCATCAGGAATGCGCCTTATACCTTGCTAGAAACAGACGAACAGACTTATCCTAAGGGCACTTTTTTATCGTGCGCATTTTGTAAAATTTCACATTTGACAACATAAACGCGACCTCTACGAATAAACAGAGCCTGAAAAAAGTAATTACATCAAGAATAAGCACCTAAGTAATAGAAATTGGAAATAATAAATATGTACTTGCTTTAGGCATCTACGAATGGCATAACAAGATCATGAAAAAATATGATGAGGCCAACACATTATTTTCTTCATGCTTGTTATATTTCTAAGTACGCAAATTGGGTAATGATCATGAATAATTAAAGGAATGGTGAAAAATTTTAAAGACTTAATAAAGAACAGAAATTAATTTAAACTGTAGCCTTATGATATTGGATATAGCCCCGAAGCTCCAATAAATAAGAAAATAAAAAGGATAGTAATGTGCTTACAAGAGTCGCCGGTAGGTGGTGTGCTGGTTGCTAAAAATTTACTTTTTCAATAGCTATTACACAATGCATTATATCGAAAAATGTTTCGAACAAAAATTGTAGAAAATTCAATTTCCTACAAACATTATTATACCACGATTTGACGTTTGTCCAATATTAAAACAAATATCAAAATGAAACTGATAAGTGACTCGAGTAAACGCCCACCTTCGGTTGACCGATTTTTACCAAAAACTAAGTAGCACGTCTTCCTTTAACCTATATGTAAAATGTAAAATTTCACTCTGATGGGAGTAATAGTTTTTGAGTTATGGAACAAAAAATATCCCGGTCACAGACACACACACACGTACAAGCACCCACAGACATCATCCATAAAATAGTCAAAACTTGTTCAGCGGACCTTGAAACAAGTAGTTATGTATAAATCTTGAATTCGACTTTTTTCTTGATAACAATACTTTCTCAATGTATGAGGAGAATGTAGTAACTTCGAAAAATACCATGTCTGACAGAAAGTAAAACGTAAAATACATTCGTAATTTCCTATAACACGGCTCCTACAGATATTTTTCTACCGCAAGAAATATTCATTTTTTAACAGCTTCCATAGCACGAGTCATAGAGAAATTATGTAGAAACTTCAATCGATATCTTCTATTAAAAAAGCCGATTCGATAAAGACATATGTCCTTTTTCTCTCATTGGTTAAGGAAATTATCTTAAATACCAAATTCCCCCAAAATGTTAAAAATGAGTTAAGACTACGGCAAAGATTAAATTAAGAACGGAAACAACTCCTATGCCGTAATATAATTATTACTATTTACTTCATAAGTAAAGGTCCATCGGTAAGGTGCCTTATACTTTTCTAAAAACAGACGAACAATCATCCTTAACTCACCTTTAATGTTTTTGTAAAATTTCACATTTGACAATATAAACGCGACTTCTTTGAATAAACAGAGCCAGAAAAAAGTAATTGGATCTAGAATAAGCACCTAAGTATTAGAAATTGGAAATAATAAATATGTACTTGCCATAGGCATGTACGAAAGCCTTAACAAGCTCATGAAGAAATCTAATGTGGCCACCATATTATCTTCCTCATCCTTGTTATTTTACTAAGAACGCAAATTGGGTTAAGATCATAAATATTTTAAGGAACCGATAAAAAATTTTAAAGACTTAATAAAGAACAGAAATTAATTAAAACTGTAGCCTTATGATATTGGATATAACCCCGAATATACAATAATTAAGAAAATAAAAAGGAGCAGAATGTGCTTACAATAGTAGCCGGTACGTGGTGTGCTGGTTGCTAAAAATTTACTTTTCAATAGCTATTACACAATGCATTATATCGCAAAATGTTTCGAACAAACATTGTAGAAAATTCAATTTCCTACAAACTTTATTACACCACGTTTTGACGTTTGTCCAATATTAAAACAAATATTAAAATAAAACGGATAAGTGACAATAGTAAACGCCCACCTTCGGTTGACCGATTTTTACCAAAAACTAATTAGCACGTCTTCCTTTAACCTTTATGTAAAATGTAAAATTTCACTCTGATGGGAGAAATAGTTTTTGAGTTATGGAACAAAAAATATCCCGGTCACAGACACACACACGTACAAGCACACAATAGACATCATCCATAAAATAGTCAAAACGTGTTCAGGGGACCTTGAAAAAAGTAGTTATGTTTATATCTTGAATTCGACTTTTTCTTGATAAAAATACTTTCTCAATGTATGTGGAGAATGTACTAACTTCGAAAAATACTATGTCTGACAGAAAGAAAAACGTAAAATACATTAGTAATTTCCTATAACACGGCTCCTACAGATATTTTTCTACCGCAAGAAATATTCATTTTTTAACAGCTTCCATAGCACGAGTCATAGAGAAATTATGTAGAAACTTCAATCGATATCTTCTATTAAAAAATCCGATTCGATAAAGACATATGTCCTATTTCTCTCATTGGTTAAGGAAATTACCTTAAATACCAAATTCCCCCAAAATGTTAAAAATGAGTTAAGACTACGGCAAAGATTAAATTAAGAACGGAAACAACTCCTATGCCGTAATATAATTATTACTATTTACTTCATAAGTAAAGGTCCATCGGTAAGGTGCCTTATACTTTTCTAAAAACAGACGAACAATCATCCTTAACTCACCTTTCCTGTTTTTGTAAAATTTCACATTTGACAACATAAACGCGACTTCTTTGAATAAACAGAGCCAGAAAAAAGTAATTGGATCAAGAATAAGCAACTAAGTATTAGAAATTGGAAATATTAAATGTGTACTTGCCATAGGCATGTACGAAAGCCTTAACAAGCTCATGAAGAAATATAATGTGGCCACCACATTATCTTCCTCATGCTTGTTATTTTACTAAGAACGCAAATAGGGTTAAGATCATAAATATTTTAAGGAACCGTTAAAAAATTTTAAAGACTTAATAAAGAACAGAAATTAATTAAAACTGTAGCCCTATGATATTGGATATAGCCCCGAATCTCCAAAATTACGAAAATAAAAAGGAACATAATGTGCTTACAATAGTCGCCTGTGCGTGTTGTGCTAGTTGCAAAATATTTACTTTTTCAATAGCTATTACAGAATGCATTATATCGGAAAATGTTTCGAACAAACATTGTAGAAAATTTAATTTCCTACAAACTTTATTAATACACGTTTTTACATTTGTCCAATATTAAAACAAATATCAAAATAAAACGGATAAGTGACTAGAGTAAACGCCCACCTTCGGTTGACCGTTTTTTACCAAAAACTAATTAGCACGTCTTCCTTTAACCAATATGTAAAATGTAAAATTTCACTCTGATGGGAGTAATAGTTTTTGAGTTATGGAACAAAAATTATCATGGTCACAGACGCACACACGGACAAGCACCCACAGACATCATCCATAAAATAGTCAAAACGTGTACAGGGGACCTTAAAACAAGTAGTTTAGTCGAAATCTCGGATCCGATTTTTTTTCATGAAAAATATATTTTCTCAATGTACAGGGAGAACGTAATAACGTCAAAAAAGGCCTTTTCTGATAGAAATGAAAACGTTAAAAATTCATTCGTAATTCCCTATGACACGTCTCCTACTGATATTTCTCTACTTAAAGAAATATTCATTTTTCATCATCTTTTATAAGAGTAGTCATAGAGAATTAAAAGGGAAACTTCTATCGATATTTTCTAGTAAAAAAGCCGCATTGATCAAGACATATGTCCTTTCCCTCTCCTAGGTTAACGAGATTACTTTAAATACCAAATTCCCTCAAAATGTTAAAAATGGTTTAAGACTACGTCGATGATAATATAAAGAATGGAAACAACCCCTATGCCGTAATATTATTATTATTATTTACGTCATAAGAAAAGGTCCATCAGGAATGCGCCTTATACCTTGCTAGAAACAGACGAACAGACTTATCCTAAGGGCACTTTTTTATCGTGCGCATTTTGTAAAATTTCACATTTGACAACATAAACGCGACCTCTACGAATAAACAGAGCCTGAAAAAAGTAATTACATCAAGAATAAGCACCTAAGTAATAGAAATTGGAAATAATATATATGTACTTGCTTTAGGCATCTACGAATGGCATAACAAGATCATGAAAAAATATGATGAGGCCAACACATTATTTTCTTCATGCTTGTTATATTTCTAAGTACGCAAATTGGGTAATGATCATGAATAATTAAAGGAATGGTGAAAAAATTTAAAGACTTAATAAAGAACAGAAATTAATTTAAACTGTAGCCTTATGATATTGGATATAGCCCCGAAGCTCCAATAAATAAGAAAATAAAAAGGATAGTAATGTGCTTACAAGAGTCGCCGGTAGGTGGTGTGCTGGTTGCTAAAAATTTACATTTTCAATAGCTATTACACAATGCATTATATCGGAAAATGGTTCGAACAAACATAGTAGAAAATGCAATTTCCTACAAACTTTATCACAAGACGTTTTGACGTTTGTCCAATATTAAAACAAATATCAAAATAAAACGGATAAGTGACTAGAGTAAACGCCCACCTTCGGTGGACCGATTTTTACCAAAAACGAATTAGCACGTCTTCCTTTACCCAATATGTAAAATGTAAAATTTCACTCTGATGGGAGTACAAGTTTTTGAGTTATGGAAAAAAAATATCCCGGTCACAGACACACACACACGTACAAGCACCCACAGACATCATCCATAAAATAGTCAAAACGTGTTCAGGGGACCTTGAAACAAGTAGTTATGTTTAAATCTTCAATTCGACTGTTTTCTTGATAACAATACTTTCTCAATATATGTGGAGAATGTACTAACTTCGAAAAATACCATGTCTGACAGAAATAAAAACGTAAAATACATTCGTAATTTCCTATAACACGGCTCCTACAGATATTTTTCTACCGCAAGAAATATTCATTTATTTACAACTTCCATAGCACGAGTCATAGAGAAATTATGTAGAAACTTCTTTCGATATCTTCTATTAAATAAGCCGATTTGATAAAGACAAATGTCCTTTTTCTCTCATTGATTAAGGAGATTACATTAAATACCAAATTCCCTCAAAAGTTTAAAAATGAGTTAAGACTACGGCGAAGATTATATTATGAACGAAAACAACTCTTATGCCGTAATACAATTATTATTAATTTTATTATAAGAAAGGGTCCATCGGTAATATGCCTTATACCTTTCTAGAAACAGACGAACAAACATCCTTAACTCACTTTTACTGTTTTTGTAAACATTCACGTTTAACAACATAAACGCGACCTCTGTGAATAAACAGAATCTGAAAATAGTAATTAGATCAAGAATAAGTACCTAAGCATTAGAAGTAGAAAATAATAAAAATTTACTTTCCCGAGGCATCTCCGAAAGGAATAACAAGATCATGAAAAAATATGATGTGGCCACCACATTATTTTTCTCATGCTTGTTATTTTTCTAAGAACGCAAATTTGGTAAAGATCATAAATATTTTAAGAAACCTTAAAACAAATTTAAAGACTTAATAAACAAAGAAAATCAATTGAAACTGTAGCCTTATGATATTGGATATAGCCCCGAAGCTCCAATAATTAAAAAAATAAAAAGGATAGTAATGTGCTTACAAGAGTCGCCGGTAGGTGGTGTGCTGGTTGATAAAAATTTACATTTTCAATAACTATTACACAATGCATTATATCGGAAAATGTTTCGAACAAACATTGTAGAAAATTCAATTTCCTACAAACTTTATTACACCACGTTTTGACGTTTGTCCAATATTAAAGCAAATATAAAATAAACGAATAAGTGACAAGATTAAACACCCACCTTCGGTTGACCGATTTTTACCAAAAACTAATTAGCACGTCTTCCTTTAACCAATATGTAAAATGTAAAATTTCACTCTGATGGGAGTAATAGTTTTTGAGTTATGGAACAAAAAATATCTTGGTCACAGACGCACACACGGACAAGCACCCACAGACATCATCCAAAAAATAGTCAAAACGTGTTCAGGGGACCTTAAAACAAGTAGTTTAGTTGAAATCTCGAATCCGATTTTTTTTCATGAAAAATATATTTTCTCAATGTACAGGGAGAACGTAATAACGTCGAAAAAGGCCTTATCTGATAGAAATGAAAAAGCTAAAAATTCATTCGTAATTCCCTATGACACGGCTCCTACTGATATTTCTTTACTTAAAGAAATATTCATTTTTCATCATCTTTAATAAGACTAGTCATAGAGAATTAAAAGGGAAACTTCTATCGATATTTTCTAGTAAAAAAGCCGAATTGATCAAGACATATGTCCTTTCTCTCTCCTAGGTTAACGAGATTACCTTAAATACCAAATTCCCTCAAAATGTTAAAAATGGTTTAAGACTACGTCGATGATAATATAAAGAATGGAAACAACCCCTATGCCGTAAAATAATTATTATTATTTACTTCATAAGAACAGGTCCATCAGGAATGTGCCTTATAACTTGCTAGAAACAGACGAACAGACTTATCCTAAGGGCACTTTTTTATCATGCGCATTTTCTAAAATTTCACATTTGACAACATAAACGCGACCTCTTTGAATAAACAGAGCCTGAAAAAAGTAATTAGATCAAGAATAAGCACCTAAGTACTAGAAATTGGAAATAATAAATATGTACTTGCTTTAGGCATCTACGAATGGCATAACAAGATCATGAAAAAATATGATGAGGCCAACACATTATTTTCTTCATGCTTGTTATATTTCTAAGTACGCAAATTGGGTAATGATCATGAATAATTTAAGGAATGGTGAAAAAATTTAAAGATTTAATAAAGAACAGAAATTAATTCAAACTGTAGCCTTATGATATTGGATATAACCCCGAAGCTCCAATAAATAAGAAAATAAAAAGGAACGTAATGTGCTGACAATAGTCGCTGGTAGGTGGAGTGGTGGTTGCTAAAAAATTTACTTTTTCAATAGCTATTACACAATTCATTATATCGGAAAATGTTTCGAACAAACATTGTAGAAAATACATTTTCCTAACATGTATTTACCACCACATTTTAACATTTATCATATATTAAAGCAAATATCAAAATAAAACGGAGAGGTGACAAGAGTAAACACCCACCATCGGTTGATCGATTTTTACCAAATACCAAATTCCCTCAAAATGTTAAAAATGGTTTAAGACTACGGCGAAGATAATATAAATAAACGCGACCTCAATGAATAAACAGAATCTGAAAATAATAATTAGATCAAGAATAATTACCTAAGTATTAGAAATAGAAAATAATAAAAATGTACTCTCCTTAGGCATCTCCGAAAGGAATAACAAGATCATGATGAAATATAATGTGGCCACCACATTATTTTCCTCATGCTTATTATTTTTCTAAGAACGCAAATTGGGTAAAGATCATAAATATTTTAAGGAACCGTTAAAAAAATTTAAAGACTTAATAAAAAACAGAAATTAATTGAAAATGTAGCCTTATGATATTGGATATAGCCCCAAAGCTCCAATAATTAATAAAATAAAAAGGAACGTAATGTGCTTACGATAGTCGCCGGTAGGTGGTGTGGTGGTTGCTAAAAAGTTAAATTTTTCAATATCTATTACACAATGCATTGTATCGGAAAATGTTTCAAACAAACATTGTAGAAAATTCGATATCCTACAATCTTTTTTCCACCACGTTCTTACATTTATCATATATTAAACCAAATATTAAAATATAACGGGTAATTGACAAGAGTAAACACCCACCTTCGGTTGACCGATTTTTACCAAAAACTAATAAGCACGTCATCTTTTAACCAATATGTAAAATGTAGAATTTCACTCTGATGGGAGTAATAGTTTTTGAGTTATGAAACCCACAATATCCCGGTCACAGACACACACACAGACAAACACACACAGACATCATCGATAAAATAGTCAAAACGTTTTCAGGGGACCTTAAAACTAGTAGTTTCGTTGAAAACTTGAATTCGACTATTTTAATGATAAATAAAAAAAATAAATATATAAAATAAAATAATAAAAAGGAGCGTATTGTGCTTACAATAGTCGACAGTGGGTGGTGTGGTGGTAGCTAAAAGGTTTACTTTTTCAATATTTATTAAACAAGGCATTATATGGGACAATGTTTCGAACAAATATTGCAGAAAATACAATTTCCTACAACCTTGTTTTTGCATCACGTTCTAACATTTATCATATAATAAAGCAAATATTAAAATGAAACGGATAAGTGACTAGAGTAAACACCCACCATTGGTTGACCGATTTTTATCGAAAACTATTCAGCAAGTCTTCCTTTAACCAATATGTAAAACGTAAAATTTCACTCAGATGGAAGTAATAGTTTTTGAGTTATGGAACCCACAATATCCCGGTCACAGACACACACACAGACAAACACACACAGACATCATTGATAAAATAGTCAAAACGTGTTCAGGGCACCTTAAAATTAGTTGTTCCGTTGAAATTTCAAATTGGACTATTTTCATTATAACAATACTTTCTCAATGTATGTGAATAATGTAATAACTTCGAAAAATACCTTGTTTGATAGAAATAAAAACGTAAAAAATACATTCGTAATTTCCTATTACACGGCTCCTACAGATATTTTTCTACCGCAAGAAATATTCATTTTTCAATTACTTCCAAAGCACGAGTCATAGATAAATTATGTAGAAACTTCTATCGATATCTTCTAGTAAAAAAGCCGCTTTGATCAAGACATATGTCCTTTATCTCTCATTGGTTAAGGCGATTACCTTAAATACCAAATTCCCGCAAAATGTTAATAATGAATTTAGACAACGGCGAAGATAATATAAAGAATGGAAACAACTCCTATACCGTAGTATAAGTATTTATATTTATTGCATAAAAACATGTACATCGTTAATGTGCCTTATACCTTTATAGAAACACCCGAAACACGTATCCCAAACTTACCGTTCCTTTTTTTGCAAAATTTCACATTTGACAACATAAACGCGACTTCTTTGAATAAACAGAGCCTGAAAAAAGTAATTAGATCAAGAATAAGCACCTAAGTATTAGAAATTGAAAATAATGAATATGTACCTGCCTGAGGCATCTCCGAAAGGCATAACAAGATCATTAAATAATATGATGTGCCCAGAGGCGCACCGAGAGGGGGGTTGACGGGCTTCAGCCCCCCTTAAAAGATACTCTTTTGACTTTTTATATTTTTCTCAGCTTGTAGTTTATAATCATTATACAGATACTTCTTAAGTTATGCATACGTATATCGTGCGAAGTTTCTAACAACTAGCAATCTACCCATGTATTTTTAGGGCTGAGACCCCCCCCCCTATGAGAAAATCCTGGGTGCGCGCCTGATGTGGCCACCTTATTATTTTCTCCATGGTTGTTATAATTCTAAGAACGCAAATTGGGTAATGATCATAAATATACTAAGGAACCGTGAAAAAAATTTAAAGACTTAACAAAGAACAGATATAAACTCAAACTGTAGCCTTATGATATTGGATATACCCCCGAAGCTCCAATAATTAAGAAAATAAAAACAAACGTAATGTACTTACAATAATCGCCAGTAGATGGTTGCTAAAAAATTTACTTTTTCAATATCTATTACACAATGCGTTATATCGGAAATGTTTCTTACAAACACTGTAGAAAATACAATTTCCTACAACGCATATACCACCACGTTTTAACATTTATCATATATTAAAGCAAATATTTAAATAGAACGGATAAGTGACAAGAGAAAACACACCTTAGATTGACCGATTTATGCCAAAAACTAATCAGCACGTCTTCCTTTAACCAATATGTAAAATGTAAATTTTCACTCTGATGGGAGTAATAGTTTTTGAGTTAGGAAACCCACGAAATCCCGGTCACAGACAAACACACAGACAAAAATCAACAGAGTTCAACGAAAAAATAGTCAAAACTTGCTCAAGGGACCTTAATACAAGTAGTTTAGTTGAAATCTCAGATTCGATTTTTTTCAAGAAAAATATATTTTCTCAATGTACAGAGAGAACGTAATAACGTCGAAAAATACCTTATCTGATAGAAATAAAAAAGTTAAAAATTCATTCGTAATTCCCTATAACACAGCTCCTACTGATGTTTCTCTACTGCAAGAAATATTCATTTTTCAACAACTTCCATAAGACTGGTCATAGAGAATTAAAAGAAAAACTTCTATCGATATTTTCTAGTAAAAAAGCCGCATTGATCAAGACATATGTCCTTTATCTCTCCTAGGTTAACTAGATTATCTTAAATACCAAATTCCCTCAAAATGTTAATAATTAGTTTAGACTACAGCGAAGATAATATAAAGAAAGGAAACAACTCCTATGCCGTAATATAATTATCATTATTTACTTCATAAGAAAGGGTCCATCGGGAATGTGCCCTTGCTAGAAACAGACGAACAGACTTAACCTAAGGTCACTTTTGATTCGTGCGTATTTTGTAAAGTTCACATTTGACAACATAAACGCGACCTCTTTAAATAAACAGAGTCTGAAAAAAGTAATTAGATCAATGATAAGCACCTAAGTACCAGGAATTGAAAAAAATAATTACTTAATTGCCTTAGGTATCTCCGAACGACATAACAAGATCATGAAAAATATGATGTGGCCACCACATTACTATCTTAATACTTGTAATATTTATAAGAGTTCCAAATTGGGCAATGATATTAAATATTATAAGGAACCGCGAAAAAAATTTAAAGCATTATCAAAGAACAGAAATAAACTCAAACGGTAGCCATATGATGTTGGATATAGCCCCGACGCTCCAATAATTAAGAAAATAAAAAGGAGCGTAATGTGCTTACGATAGTCGCGGGTAGGTGGTGTGGTGGTTGCTAAAAAATATACTTTTTCAATATCTATTAAACAAGGCATTAAATGGGACAATGTTTGGAACAAATATTGTAGAAAATACAATTTCCTACAACCTTTTTTTCCACCACGTTCTAACATTTATCATATAATAAAGCAAATATTAAAATGAAACGGATAAGTGACAAGAGTAAACACCCACCATTGGTTGACCGATTTTTATCGAAAACTATTCAGCAAGTCTTCCTTTAACCAAAATGTAAAATGTCACTCATATGGGAATAATAGTTTTTGAGTTAGAGAACCCACAAATCCCGGTCACAGACACACACCCACAAAATTATCGAAAAAATAGTCAAAACGTATTCAGGGGACCTTAAAACAAGTAGATTCGTTGAAATCTCGAATTTTATTTTTTTCATGATAACAATACTTTCTCAATGGATATGGAGAATGTAATAACGTCGAGAAATACCTTGTCTGATAGAAATTAAAAAGTAAAAAATGCATTCGTAATTCCCTATATCACGGCTCCTACTGATATTTTTCTACTGCAAGAAATATTCATTTTTCAACAACTTCCATAGCACGAGTCATAGAGAAATTATGTAGAAACTTTTATCGTTATTTTCTTGTAAGAAGTGCTTTGGTCAAGACGTCCTTTTTCTCTCCTATGTTATAGAGATTACCTTAAATACCAAATTTCCTCAAAATGTTAATAATGAGTTGAGACTACTGCGAATATAATATAAAGAAAACAATAGTACTTTCTCTATATTAAGTATACGGCAAAGTAAAAATATGCGCATTTTGGTATTTCGAAAAAATTAGAAATTAGAGTCTACTTGCTGTGTATAATCATTGAAAGCGGCGGATTTGAAGCCGAAATGCGCATCTGGTTTTTCACAACTGTGTTATGGTTGTTGGAGATGCCTAAGGCAAGTACTTATTTTTTGTTACTAAAGTGCATATTTTTAATTTGTTTTCAACTAACCTACCGTTCTTACCGCGTTAGATCATTCTCTAGTGAAGTAACTATAGTAGTTTCTTATTTTGACAAATTCACAAAACCTTGTTATTTCAAACGTCATGTTGACCTCGAGGGTAAAAGAAATTCGCCTCCCACACATATGCGCATGCAAACTTCAAAATGGTCAGGAAAAGGAAATAGCTTTAAAAACACGCCGCAAATGGTCCTTTTGTCGCCGTTACGAACCGTAAGAATATCAAAGACTTGCGCAAATCCCTTGTTTCCCATCCTCGCATCGCTTCATCCTCCCAAATTCACCTATGACGACATTTCCTTTCGACGAGCATTGGCCATATTGTCGGATGAATGCCACTTCCTTAAAACGTAATTCCTTTTTCATTGGCGTAGGATGAGAGCAGGCATGGGGTGAGCGCTTCCGTATCAATGCACTCTGGGAGATGTCAAAGAGGTCGTTGGGCACGCGGCGAGTACATTCCGCTTCCACCTCCTCTATCTCCGCCTCCCTCACCTTCCTTCCCCCTCCCCCCGGTCGCCTCGCTCGACCTTTGTACCGACCGTGCCCTTTCCTCTCTTCCGCAAACGCACTATCACGCACATACTCACGCGTGCACGTTTAGTGGCCCTCAGGGAAGAGGGACGGATGGGGAGCTGCATGCACGTGCATCAAAACGGGGACATTAATCCGAAAAAGGATTCACGAGGCTCGTGGAAGTGAAGAGGGGCTTTTGATATAACATATTTGGTAAAAGAGAGCTATACGGTAGAGTGGGGGAGATTTAATGGGATATGTTTTTTTATTCGCGGATGAATGGTTGAGAGTATTTGTCCCCTGTATCTTTTGATCTCCAGGGAATATAAATGAACCCAAAAAATATATTCCCGTCGCTTGTTTACGCTTTTGTCGAATTCGGTAAAAATATCTATAATTGGTAATGAAAGAGAGTGGAGATTTTCCCCCCGCATAACAACAGCAACAGAGTGAAACTTCCCTTGGTGACCATCCTTGTAATGATTATAGATTCTGTAGAGCTGTTATTTTTATTTAATAATGTTTTACAATGTGTTTTCGCAGATTTTTCCGCCCCCTTTCTGTGTGGGTGTTTTCCTGCTATTTGGGGTTTTGCTCAAGAAGCTCTCAGCCACTGAGATTTTTCCCATGACTAATTGTTTTTTACTTGTCTCTCAGTTTTGTTTTTAATTTGTGTCCTTGTCTTTGCCTATGTTATTAATATTATATGCTTGTGCTAAAGAATTAGCGACATATGAGGTTAGGTGGAAGAGAGGCCCAACAGGGCCTAACCTCCCCAATTAAGCGTCAAAGCAACCAAACCAATCAGTCTTAACGAACTATATTTCTTAGAACGGATTTTTAAACTTCATAAGAGAAATATATTTTTTCCTATTAAGAGGCAAACACAACCAATGGACGGACAAGCTGAGAAAAATTTCCCCATATCTGCAGGCAATTTTTCACGTTGCTAATGGTGAATATCCGCGTGAAAACTGGGTATACTCTTCCTAGACATGCCATATTCTCATGATATCCGCTGCCTCTCCACACATATTTATCTGGCGCAAGAAATAAGCAGTCCGAGAGAGTTTGAGCCTTAGGAGGGCATGATAGAAGCCCATCAATGTTTCAGTGATTGCTCGGAACTGGTTGATGTATAGGGTATGTTTCATTGTTCGAAATAACAACGAAATTATTCATTATTTATTTTAAGTTCTATGATACTAACGATTCTTGTCTGTAGTATTATGATATTTTTGCTCTATGCTCTGTACTGGTTGAACCAACGTTGCTACGATACTTATGGAATGTGAATTCCCGTGTGAAAATTCCGCTTCGTCATTTAGACAACTGAGATTTGAAGTGGACATTTCACTCAAAAAGGATGCCAGAATCCCATTACGTTCGAAGGAGCCATTGGTTTAGTACTTCAGATATAATTGTAAGGTGAGTGGTAGCGGAGTGGTTGAGTGCTTGTCTTCCGAGTAGCTGGTCAGGGTTCGAATCCTGGAGGAGACCGGTTTTTCCAAACTAGGCTTGCCTCGTCTCGACTTGTGTGTGATAAGGAGGACGCGGAAGAATAGTACTCCGTTAAGTTAAACAGTGTGCCCCGTTGGTGATTTTCGCAAGAGCAGGTTATTGACGGGCACTGGGTTTCCCACCTTCCTTCAGTGTGACTGTATTTGAAAACATGCGTGTGCGTAAGAATTGATCCTCCAGGCTTGAGTTTGTGCGTTGAGTCAGTAGCGCATTCATTTCAATATTCATTGCATTTATAAGTATTAAATGGGTACCGGGACAGGCTACTAGTCTGATCCGTGAAGATGATGATGACGATATAATTGTATCCCTTAAAATTCAATAAATCGGAAAGCTTACACAACTGAGATGAACCATAATCACCTCCACTTCAAAAACGTAATGTAACTAATCGCGGCGAGTGACTGTCACCTTAGACCAGGGATGGCCAACCTGGGCCTGAGCAGGCGCCACAATACTGAAATGGACATCACCAGCCACAGTAACATGTGATGAGTTCATAAAATATATTAACGCATAAATAATGTAGCTGCTGTACCTTACAATAATAGTAATGAAAAAAAAACTTACTCCTTTATTTAGTGGGTATTCTAGCAATATTTGACTTCAACAGTTCCCTTACGCAATATAATCAGAAAATTACGGTATGTGTTAGGCAACCTAAGTTTCAAAGAGCCGCATATTAACTCTCAAAGAGCCGCATGCGGCTTTGAAGCCACCGGTTGGCCATCCTTGCCTTAGAGAACTTTGCGCTGTAATGGCTGTTAAAAATTTCAGCGTAAATTGACGAAAGAAAGTGAATCTTTGTTATATAAGTAAGGAAAGAGCTGCTGAAGCAGCCAGTAAATGGTGTTTTTTTTATTTTAAAAAGACAGACGGACAAACCGTGAAAACGTGCACGGGACAAAATGCTGAATCGATAGGCGAAAAAACGTAGTCTCTATTTGCTTTCGTTTGGGAGGAGTTAGTACGTCAGACAGACGGACAAACTGACCGCTAAAAATAAAACAACTTGGCAGGTAGCGAATTGCGTTCGGATAGGCTATAAAAAATTGTAACTATGAATTCAAGCATAACGCACTTCACAACATCTTCACTAGCTCAATTTCCATCTCTCCTTATCTCAAATACCTATGTCTTACCGTATTCCTTTCATCTATCAATCCGTAACCACACTCAACTACTGCCTTGTTATCTTATTACCCTTTCCTTACTTTTTATTATAAACAGTATTTCTCTTCTGTGTTTTATTGATTTCGACGAGTATATTTATAAGTTCAAAAATAAGCACTTGAGTAACAAAAATTGAAAAAATAAGTAAATATTATTTCAATTTTTTTAATTTATGCGCTTATTTTGAATTTGTTTTCAGCCATAAAATGAGGTTGGTAATTCTCTAGTGAGTATTATACATTTAAGTGTCGTTGAAATTTTGTTATCTCTTGTTCTTTAATGAATTTTAATAAGCCAGTTAGATTGAAATCAGTGCTGGGGCGACTGAGTCACTCCGCGCGACCACACAGAGGTTAAATTTTTAATTGATGAAGAAAATAATATATTCTTTTTGAATTCTCGTTTATTTTGTGTTGTCCTTGATATTTTAAAATATAAAAATTCCATTTATAAGAATTTGGCCATATTTTAAAAATTTACGTTTCGGTCTAGCAATTCTGAAAACCGAACACAAATTTTCCCATAACTCTTAAAACTGACTGGACGCTTGCAATTTTGTACTTCGGGGTGGTTTTCTCCGTTTCCCTCTCGGACGGCGATGGATTAACGTATTAATATTTTTCAGCAAGTATCAATATGATGAATACGCGTAAATTAGCGCGGTGATATTTTTTGTCATTATTATCTTTTTGGATATTTAAAAGGAGTTTTGACGGAACGCATTAAAAAGTCAATTTATTGCATAAAAACAAACCATTTATTAAGACACAACCCCTCTTATTGATCGGTTTTCTTCGGTGCAGTCTATGATCGCTAAATAGACTGGGTATAAGCGTATGGATAAGCGAATTCGTATAAAAAGGTACATACATGTGTCGCTCCCGCTGTTGCAAACAAATTTCCATTTGCAATGAAACATATTTTATCGAGCGTAAATACTTGGTTAAGGCTGAGACTGCACTTCCTATACTCGCGAATATCGTGGCTTCCTAACATCTGTTAAATTAACCCTCCTGCCGTACCACTCGAAATAAAAACAATCGTCATCGAAATCCAATAATGTTGCCTCCACGTGTTTCTCATGTGGCTATCTGAAAGGAAATAAATTCTGATGGTTTTTGAGGAAAAATATTTCTCTACGTTTGCTAAAACTGCCCCACGTGGAAGTAAATGCTCGCGTGAGCTATGATTGCCATTAGCACGCGTCAGCGCATTGAGCGATAAATTGATTTCAAGACTTCACCACGTGCCCGAGGAAGACGATTTAGCAGGCAGAAATTTTCCGATATTTATTCATTGGTTGATTGAGATTGCAACGTCCGTCCGCGTACGCGTTTTTTACACTAATCCAAGGCCGATATTTTGAAATACTACAAAGAGTATAGCAAATAAGAGAATTGCCGGTAAATAATAAATGCATTAATCACTTAAGTTAGAATAATGGAATATCACTGCCAAAATTTTATACGTTTTTTCAAATAAAAAACATTTTATATCATTATCTTAAGCTTCGCGTAACTTTCAGAACTATGGGATTTACTTTAGCGCGGCAGATGGAAGGAAAATTCCAGTAAAACAATTCATTACATCATTCATCCACGCAGTTAATTTATTTAAAAAACATTTTGTAACTCTTAAGTTTCCTAGAGAGAGAGTAAGATAACCCGAGGTTTGTAATCCTTTTCATTAATTAATGCATAATCTTGTTTCATAATTCACTCTATATTTGCCATTTTCACCGATTTTTATTCTTACAGAAAATGTCGGGTGAAGCAAAACTCGGTTGACAAGTGGGAATTGACTAAAATGAAGTCCTTGAGATGCAATGCGGTGATACTACCAACAAATTAATTTCAAATTACTTCAAGTGTTGCTGGGACGTTATCCTCAATTACAACTGATTCAACCTTCATCGAAGGACACAGGTAGCTGTGCATACACTGTTTCACATACCTCCGAAGAAAAAGGGTAAAGAGTGTGAGGTCTGACAATTGAGGTGACCCGATCCATCCCGTCCAATCCGCTTGTCAAAGAACGTATTACTCAGTTTATTGACGATGATGAGAGCGAAATGGAGAGTGACACTATTCTGTTTGTATTACACAATTTAACGTGTAGATGTTGGCGGCGCTTCAAGAAACATGGCGACATATGTTTCCAGGACAAGTACTTGGAGTCTTGGTTCATTTCTGTCTTGAAAAAATATAGAAAAACCTCGATTTATTAAGCATCAAACTTCAATCACACTTCCTAAGAAATGCTGAACTGAACTTTACCCATTCCATCCTAAATGATCACCTCAGACCGGCGGTTTCCAGCGGCTTTTTGCTGCCACACCCATTTCATTATTTATTAAAATTCCCATCCTCCCTATTATATTTAACGTGATATCCGAATGAACCATGCATGTACTAAAGTACATAACTCATACTTATAAACCTAAATATTAAATAAATTATACGATATTGCTGATCGCACTTTTTGTGTTAATCTATAATAACACTGTTATTAAAATGTGATAGTTATTGTTCCGCAGCATATTTTCAAACAATGCCAAAACAACGTGTAACACGAAAAGAAGACCACGAGAACTTTAAAGTTTTAAAATGTATATACAGTTAATAAAGGTTTTAGTGATGAGCCACACAAAAATACTAAAATAACTTCTCTATTCTAAAACCCTTTTGTGGGCAAAAACGTTTCAACAATGTTTTATAACCTTATACGTTGTTGATTCCTAAGTCATGTGCAAAATATAAGAGGAGACAAGTTATTACCTTTAATGTTACCATAATAATGTTACCAGTATCCGCAGGGCTACGCGTACCCTGGTTAAAAACCCTTACCTTATCTCAATTAACCTTAATTTTCCCTTCTCTTTTAGAACTGCAAGCGGCCCAACTCACATCTTAAAACTTCTTTTTCATAATTTCCGTCTTTCCTTTGTCAGCACTCACTTTTTTCGTATTCTTTCTTTATACAACTCTCTGATTGTAAGAAACTATTTACTACAGGGATCGGCAAATTTCCCTCTTTTGGCGGGCCGCATTGCAGGTTGCGAACGCCTAGGCGAACGCATTGGTAATCGCGACTGCTTCGGGAGACAGCATAAGAGATACCTAGGGATTCTATGGCATCACATAATTTCAAATTTAACTTTTACCTTTAAAATCTCAACATTAAATGTTTTATTACCATGAATTCAATTAACAAATACGAAACTGTCTCTATTAAATTTTACGGATTGCGGGCCGTAGTTTGACTACCTCTGCTTTTATAGATATATAGTTAAAATCCCAATATGTTAAACTCCTGTCTAAGCCTGTTATATTTCTGTTAATTCAATTATGATTTCATGTTATAGTCATTATTTTTGCAATAAATATAATAACTATTATATAACCTTTGTAAATGCCTTTCTTCTAGTTATAAAATAAATACATGTCTCCATACGGATAACACTACGTCATAACCTTCCCGACCGAAGGTCTGTTTGACGCATCCAGACAGAATCAGTCTGCCACCAATAACAATGTTTCTGGTTTGACCATGATCATTTTCATCTGCGGTAGCGCAACGGTTTAGGATCTTAATTTTCAGCATTTCACTTCCCAGTTGGCAATTGAGGGGATACAGTCAGCCGCGAGAAAATATGTAAAGTTATCGATAAAATATAATTATTTCTTTATTTTTATCACCTTTTTTTCCTTTATTATGATCAGTGGTTGGTTGTACAGGAAATTTCAAATGTCTCAAAATAAGGCCAAGCTACAGATGCGCGGATATACTCTCAAGGCATATGACAGAGGCCGTCCGCCTTTAAAAAGGCACGAAGATATAAAGAATAAGCAAAAGAAGTCAAGGGGAGAGGAATGCCATGGAATCTAAAATGTAATCCTCCCGGCTTACTAATTATATGTTGATTGTATCTTTACCACCTTCCATTGTAGCCTATTTATAACTTAATACTAAATTTTAATAATAACAATAATAATATATAAATGTTGATATAATTTTACATATGAATATTAATACAAAATATTGAATTATGGTCCACTGTATTTAGGAAGGGCAATAAAACTGACAGAGAACAGAGAACAATATGCAGCATATAGATAATCACAGATATTCTTGCTACTAAACGATTTTCATCAAAATGTAATACACAAATCATAATAATTGCTGACTTAATGATCAACTTCACATAAGATGATTTTGATTGTCGTAATACGCTATTATTGTGTCAGCTTCAAGGTATGTCAAATATCCATATAACTATACACTTATGATGTCGATCTAAAACTATAGTCTAATTCTGCCAAAATTAATATCCATCCTTGAACGATCTTTTAGACATTGCACTTTCTAGAAGGCTAATATCACTAAAAATATAAATGACGAAAAATATCCTAAAAGGACGTGATTTTTGCCCTAAAAAAACATAGTAGAGTAGGGATCTTCAAAGCATGGGCCGCAAAAATTCAATTCCTCGCGGAAAATTTTTGTGTTGAAATGTTTCCAGAAATGTGAATATCACACCCTTGGATTTAAGCTTGCGAATTAACTATATCTTTTTGCCACAAAAATGAGGTTTTTTCTGAAGCACTTATTAGCTATATGCTTGACAACTTCTGACGGTCCGCAAAATTCTATTTTCATCTTCAACAAGCAAAGTTAAAAAACTACGCTTTACTTGTATAACACTGAAATATGCAAATATTTTGGATATTTTACCCTATGGTAACTTTGATAAGTCTATAATAATTTTAAGATGGGTAGAATTCACACAGCTGTTATTATTTACTTGAGTATAAAATACTTCTGGTAGTCAAGTCACTGGTAAAAATATCCCATTCAAACGTTAAAAAGCACTGTCATTATTTAGGAAAAATTAGAACGCAAAATAATCTAATTCTAACAATGCATTTGGTAAAGAAATGATCATATATATATATATATAAAGCCTATCTGTCAGTCTATGGTACTTCAAGGAAATAAATTCATCGATATTATGGGGAAAATATTAAAGCTAATTTAGAGTGATTACAATTTTAATTTATGGCCATCAATGACTCAAATATAGCCTCAAGTGAGAATAGGATGATTGACGTGACTGAAATTCTCTTTGTTATTTTAGCCGAATTATTTACAAACGCGTGAGTCATAATTAAATTCAATTACCCTAACAAAAAATACCATATTTTCATACACGGCAATACCATTTGTTTCAAAGCGTAGGAGACATCTCTCAATTTTTTCCAGTCGAAGCCTTTTCCAGTTCTTCCAAATCAACTAAACAGCTTTATGTAATGAAACATTTTATTTTAAATATTAGCTGAAATCAAAATGCTTTCAAGCTTTTTTTTCTATGCGGAAAATGAACTGCTTTATCAAGCGTCTACCTCCTAGAGAACAGGACCATGTGACCCATTTTCTATTCCCCCGATTCAAAAATTGAAAGTTAATTTGAAATCTACCGCGCGCGCGATGAAAAGAAACAAAAGTTTGAGGTACTTAAAGCTCGCCAGTTATTTGCCATTCTTATTCTTTTTGGACTCTGTCAGATATAAACCACAAAAGTGCCCGTAACGAACAGCGGCGAAGAAAAGGGGTGGAAGGATCTGCGGTACAACCGCCCCAAGGCTGTCACAGCCGTCGTCAGACCCAGGACATATTATCCATTGTCGGAATGGTTCAAGGAAGAATGCCATAGCAAGCGTGGCCTAATAGATCATATTACTTATCGTTTATTCCCGAGAGACACATTTTTAAAAAGCGGCCAAACTTGCTATGTTTGACCGCATTCTCCTGCAATCATGGACAAATTTATCACCGCTGCTCCAAAGGAAAAAAGTTTTGTAATTATTTGTTTTGTTGGGTCGTTTATTGCGCGCTCTGAGCACGGTTATGTAATTCCTGGCCCGCTATCTGGTGGCGGAGCCGGGAGGCGACTAGAGGGCGGGCGCCTCGCTGTCCGTGACTCAATTGGCTGCGAAGGGCGACTCCTGCTCACGTGAGAGCCGTGGCTGCTTCTTGAGGTGGAAGTCTACTTCTCTAAATGTAACCTTTTCTCTTTCTTTAATCAATTGTTTCGCCACATTTTTGTGCTTCGTGTGGGGCGAACGTAATCAGCGGCGATCAATGGGGTCATTTTAATGTCCAAATGACTTTCATTCAAATTTGCGTAGGAATCCGAAGAGGTATGTTATTATTAATAAAATTCCATTAAAATTTCTCACGAACAGCCCAGTATGTTTACATTATTATCGGATTTTATAATGAATCATCATTTCAAAAGAAATTGAGGAACAAAAGTTAAAAATTATCACTCTATCGGTATCTTTTTCATAATATTATTGTACCCGCGTACTGATATGAATTAATCAATATTCATGCTTTCTGAGAAAGAAACAGTGAAACACGTTTATATTTTAATTGCAGACACCTTGCAAGTTTTTCTGCATTCTTAATAAAATTTCTCTTTCAAGATTTTTCATGGGCACGTTAAATCAGTGACAAGGAAATAATTTGGATACTCTGTATATAATCAAGAAAAATAGTCTCCAGACGACACATAATATAATAGAACGATAAAAATATTTATAGAGTACAACCTATTTAGTCCGGCGCCCTTGGGAAATTGGCTATGCCGGACTATTGAATTTTCCCGACCACGCGAGTTGGCCATAATGAAGGATAAACAAAATCTATGCAATCATTTTTGCAATGTCTTTGTAAGGTCCGCTAAATCGTAACTGTATAAAATGAATTGTTAATGAATTACCTTAACATAGCATTTCTCACGAACACCTTTCGTTCTGGATTGTAATAACTTTACATACGGGTTATGGGCCTTGAAACAAAATGTGCAGTGTGAGAAGAGGGTTAGATTAGAAAAGGAACTTTGTTATCATCATGAAGATACATGTTACAGGTGTCCAATATGCATAAATTTATTTCGCGGCGATTAACTACTCTTTGGGGCATTTCAGATTGTCTATTATATTGGTTTTATAGGTTGCGATTCATAAATTTTGTTAGCTTACGGTATCCATTCGGATGGGAAATAATTGAAGCAGAGTGAAAAAGGAGAATATTAAACTTTTGGTGACATTATATTTAAGTGATTAGGTTTGAGTTTTCGTGTTCCTATTCTTAGAGGGAGTTTATTTGTTATAGGTATGTGTGTGAAAGAATTTTGTGAGTTTTTAATTTAAACGCATCGACGTCAGAGCGGCGGTATCGAAAAAATTATTTGTTCCAAACCACGGGAGGTCCCGGATTACGGGACCACGGAGGTTGTATTGTATAGTTAAGTTTGTCTTAAAAAAAGTTTTTTTGTTCAAAATATGATAACAATGATCGCGACTAACAGCGCCTTCTTTTATGCTCACGTTTTGGATACACCTTAAATACGTCCGCAAACTGTAGTTCTTTATTAAAATGCCCTTCTTATCGTTATTATCACACTGTGCAATAATATGTAGAGTAAGTTTGGAGCGTTAAAATTAATCATATTAATCAGTTAAGGCATTCTGTGTTAAGTTACGCTTCTAAACTTCGCCTCACGTGAACTTGCTGAATCTTTATCTGCCCAAAATCCGCCGTTTTTCAACGTAATTTTTGGCAATAAAACTATATTCTATGAAACAAAATATATTATTTTGATTGTGTAGATTTTTATTTACTATGATCGTAGGAGTTTTACGAATTTCTTTGATTTTCAAGGAAGTTTCAAAAGATTTTTATAATTTAAATTATTTATCGATGATTAATTATTCAACTGCTCAAGTATCGCTGTTATATAATCGATTCCTAATATCATGGTAGGCTTAATGGTTCCCGGAAATTTGCGTAACTCTGAAAGAATGGTAAAATCTCGCCAAGAACCAGACGCTAAGAACATGCTTTACATTAAATATGATAAAAAGTGACGGGAAGAAATAAAATATAACCGTTAACCACTAATTTAAAAATAAACATACCGCATCTCTCGTTTTGAAAGTAAAAGGGCACTGCATGTATTATTAACATTTTCTTGAAACCGCTCGTAGATGGGAAAGGTTAGGTAATGCTGATACATCAAATACTGCAGTTAATTGTTAGAAAAAAGAAAGGAATTTCGATGCAGAAAAATAGTTTCTCAACTTATTGCAACACTAAGAAATACGTCAATTCTAGTCGTAGACGATCGACTCTGCCCTCACATAAAAATTCTAGCAATAATAAAGTAGACTACCGATAATGGCATCCACCCAACAATATTTGGCAATAATTTACAAACACAAACTAATAATATCGAACAAATCACGACTTCATTTGAAATGTAGCATTCTGAATTTTTAGCGAGTGAGCATATCGGACAGGCGGCTTTGAAGAATCCGACCCGCATTCAGGAGATAATGCGAAAAAATCCGCGAATGCTCCTTTCAATCACGGCCGCAGTAGAAAAATAAAATGAAAAAAAAAATCGCGGCCAGAAAGAGAAACGCATCCCCATGGAAGTGCTTCTTTCCGCCGGGGAATTCCGAAGTATGCGATCGGGTTATGCGATAAAACGGCTTTAAAACGCGTCACAAAGGTAGCAACAGCACACGCCATGCGGAAAGGAAGACCGGTGCCGGAGAAAGGCGCCACAGATCCGAGGCTCAGACGATTGCTCACCAGCAGCACGGAAATGCCAGCGAACGGCATAAGAGGGACTCTCTCTCGCAGGAATGTTTTGGAGAGACGAAGTCGGCAACAAAGGGGAAAGAGATGCGAGATTGGTGGCACTGCTGTAGTCCCGTGTGCTGCCGATTTTGCATAGTAACGTGTTCACCCGTTTGATGCTCGGAGGAAGGGTCGGAGGGACGTGAAGGCACACATGCGATGATGCTATAACTCGAGCTCCAATTTTAACTAAATTAATACCAACTGCAGGCCAATATTTGGGTATTTTTTCAAAGCGACTCAACGCGCGAATTGAGGATTATGGCAGGAACTTAAGAAAAGGTATACAGATTGTTCGCTGAAAATTTTACAACATTTACATAAATACCTAATGAAGGTTCTTTGTTGTATATGTGAATATATAACATATATATACAGGTCAATAATTTATGAAACAGTTAAGGATCTTAAAACGGAGAGTCAAACTCTGGAAAGTCCCGCGCTAATTTTGCGGATATTCTGATTTATCTGGACCAGTGGCGCAACCAAGGGGGAGCAGCCGGGAATTTGCCCCTCTCCAAATATCGCAAATAATTTGAGCTACGACTGCTTGCGCATTAATTTCAAATTTAACTTGAAAATAAATATATTTGTTAAATGACTGTTATGATTTTTTATATTTTATAGAGATGTTTACGAGTTATTATTGGAAATTATCAAAGAAAAAAGAGGATAATCTCCTCATGAAAAAATGCATTCAGAAGCATAAACAATCGAGTTTGAATCACCAAGAATATTCTGTTACGTTTACATACAGCGTTTCAGAACGTGCCTTCATGCTTTTTGCTTTCAAAATCTATTATGTTGAGAGCATTGCAAGTTTTTGGTACCAAAATCGGCGAATCTAGCCGTCTGTTGGGGAAAGCGCGAAGCCTCTTCGCCGCTCCGTCGGATGAAACCTTATACGCTTCTATGGCTGGACGGAATCCCAGCCATAATGGCGTTAATAAATCGAGAGAACGTGATAAACGATTTTTGGAGACGGGAGGTAAATATTTAACTTAAATTGCAAATACTCCATTTGATTCGGAGTTATACATGATCGTTGCGAATTGGCGATTCTAACGAAATGCAGTTTGCACAACGTTGTATTTGGCGAAGGACTTTTTGCTCTCTTACGCTTTCTGTTTGGTGTATAATTTTTCATTTTGCTCCCTAAAACTGCACGTGTTTTTTCTGAGAGCGAAGTCGGCGATGTAGGTAAGATTTTTATTTCGGACATTTTCTGCACCTTTTCGTAAATAAACTAATGAAGCCCACCAGAATTACGTGATGCGCCCCATTATGTTCCTGACCCCGGATGCATATGCCACCAAAATTTATGGATTACCTTTAGGTACGTTAAAACCCGAATTTTGAGAGGTGTTCACGTGCGTCAGCTTCCAAAATGAATATATCATACGGGCTTTGCACGCATCATCATCATCGCGATAAATAATCCACATTTAAAATGGCGCGTCATTTTTGCTCCGTTGTTTTTCTTGCGTGTATCGCCGCTTTCTACGTCATAACTTCGGCCTCAAAAAGCACGACAAATAAGGAATGACTCTCTCTTTTAATGAAAACCATCGCGTCTGTCTGGTATTCGTCCTTGCTGCGAAAATTCTGCGCTGCTCGCTGAGATATTAATTGCCGTGTTTTACCTAATAAATATGGATGTCTTCCAAAAACAAATGAATATCTTTTTAAGTTTTTACTAACTCCTACAAATCACTGCCATATGTTAAAAGTATAAACTATAAATAAGTGTAGTTTTATAAGAAATCGAATAGCTGGTAGTTAAAATAACCAAAAATAGCAAACTGTCCAGCAAAGCAGAATCGAACAAGCTCGGAAAAAGTATTTGGTAATGCCTCGTTCGGAAAACCACCGGATAGTAGAGTAATATCAAAATATACAACGGAAATCTCTTGCAATAGAAACAGTAAACGATGGTTTTGGAGTTTAAATGTAGGTACTCAAATGAACTACAAATTGTGTTAAAAAATGAAAAGTCGAAAAAGAAATATGGAACTCGCCTTATTGCTTCAATCCGACATATTACATAGGTAATTACCTATAGAATCATCGGCAAGTTACCACCGGAGACGGCCACTTCATAGCTGAAATTCACATCCTGTTCGCGCAACCATTGTATGGCTAGTAGAATTGCCTAGTTCGAAGTAAATGTCTGGATTAAACACTTAAATTGAAGATGAGCTTATTTAGTTTTATTTCTTGATCATCTGTTGCAATTATTTCAACAGCTACGGTGTTAGTACATCACATATGCTCCAGGTGGTTAATGACTGCTAGTATCTCTGATTCGAATTACACTTCAAGGTAAATATAAAATTCATAAAATATTCCGAAATACATCATTTATTTTTAGTTTTTTTCCCTTAACAATAAATATTCTTTTCGTCGTTAAGACAAAAAATATTTTGCATGTATTTATGTCAAGTATTGCTGGTGATTCGTTGGTAATAAAATTTGCAGAAAGTAAAAGGAGTAAGATGGACTTCAATTTGTAATAACAAAACTCTAATACTCTTAACAATGGAATGCAACACACTGTGGTAACAAATATTCGCATCAAGAACTCCATTGATATAAAATCTATAAATATGATTTTTCGCCAGTGGCATGGCATATTATGCTTGTAATTCGGTCAGTGTGCCACACTCGTCGAACAAATATTCAAGATCATATTCCAGAAAAAAAGACATGCTAATGCTAAGATCAATTCTTTGTCAGACTTTTTCGACAAAAAGATATATTTGCTTCACAGATATTCTAGTGCAGATTCAGTATAAATAAAAACATTAATGTGAAAACTAAAACCCAGCATTTACCATATTTGAAACAAAACTGGACTACGAACAGTGTGGTAAAATGTTGGCTCAGAGATTATACCGGCGCTCTTGTTCAGAAAATTATTTCAAATAAGCAGTGCAAATTTTGTACCATCTTGCTAAAGAAAACAAAAAAAGATAGTTGCACAAAATCTGTATCACTATGCCTAAAATAGTTAGTATACACGTTAATTTTATTTATTATGTACAACTACCTCATAAAGAACACTTTACGATGTTTTGCAATGGAGTTAGAAACAGCAACCAAGATGAGCAGATACATCCGTGATCCCTGTAGAATATTATCCCACGTAAACACGCAACCAACTGCCGACAAATCTGCTCCTATTCATTTAAGAGCTTTTCTTTAACACTAATTTGATAACAAATAGACCCTCGTTACATTAAATTATTGGAAACACTATAAAAAATACAAACATTTTGGAAATCGGTTAGCCGTCGACGTTAAAAAAGAGAGAGGCGTTAAGGAGAAAGCAAAGCATGAAGAAAGTAGGGTGGAGCTGTAGAGCGTAGAATTCGGATGCAGCTATCGATTGGAGCAGGAACAGCGAAAGCAATTTGAAGGTGTATGCAACAGCTATATACGCAGTCAACGTTGTTTTATTTTGAAAAATATATGAAAGAGTTTACAAATAACATTCATATGAGTCACTAACATACAAACCGATGTTTTAGTTTTAATTCCTTACATTTAATCAAGTACGTTGCTTAAGTAATTGTCTAGAGCCACGAATTACAAAGATATTGATATAATGCGTATAGATTTTTTATATTTGATACCTCGTTTTCCAAAATCGTTTGTTGACTTAGACCAAAGTTTTTGTTAATTCCAGGTAGAGTTTCTTCACTGTTGCTTTAATAACGATGGAAGTAAAATGCTTTATTACATATAAGCGGTTAAAGTGCATTCTTGTAAACACCCCGTATTTGTCAAGCGGTTTTTGTCTTTTAAAGCTGATAAATATGATATCGATTCAAAATTCTCTCCATTAATTATCTTTGTTATTGACCTTAAACATTCCCAAGTAACCTATAAAATGGCTACTTGGGTAGTTTTACCGTCGGAGATCTGGTAGAATTTTTGAGGCAAAAAACGTACGCTTCAACAACTAGGAATGGCCAAATTCCCGAACTTTAATCGGTTGGTCAAACAGCCGAACCTAATCAGGTGTAATTTGGGGTTATTCGTAACAATTAACTTCTATGCTATTTCAGAAAACGGTGGTATAACACTCTCAAAGCCGTCCCAAATAATCGTAAACAAGTGAAATTTTGAAAGTGAGTCCGCGATGAAAGTAGGTCTGCGACGATCATAGGGAATTCTCTCAAGATGCCTTTCGCGTCTGCATTTACGGGCTACACACACAGGTTGTGGAACACAACCCCAGAATAGCTTGAAATATGAAGTCGCCCTGATCCACTTTAATCGCCTATACGACCATATCCGGGATCTGATTCCGCGGGTGGGCGGTTCCCTGTGTGGGAGGGGATGGGTGGGAGGAGGGAACCGCCAGCCAGCCCCTGGTGGCGACATGCCTGCTTCCAACATGGATAAGCCGTTTCAAGGCTAATTTTGTAAGGAAAGAGGTGACGGAGCTTTGATGAATATGGAAATGCTCATTTTTTCATATTTTTATCGTCATAAGAGTCGCGAAAACGTAATGCGGATGTAATGTCTCTCCTCTCTTCGCAGAGCAGGTATCAAAAGAGTTGATTCTTTTTCTATCTGAACTTTCAAATCCAGGCATTTCGAGAATTATGACTTATTAATTGAATTGATGCTTCAGATTTAAAAATCAAAGGAACTAGTAATAATTCACAAATACTTTAAAAAATTATTATCACACTGCCGTAAAATATCTAGTTTGTCAGGATCAAATACGCACACTCGCTCATCTATCGTAAAATGTCTTTCGTCTATCAGACAACTCTAGTTGCAGCAAAAGGACTTTTAACACAGTTCCGCGTAAAATAGGAGGTTGCGCGTTTGTTTACTCTAAGACTGCATTGGGTTAGAGCAAATAATGACGTGTTCCACAACCTGCTCCTTTCTACTTCTTTTAGTTGTCAGTCGCCTCTTGGACGAATGTTTAGTAAGTGCGTCAGCTTCTCAGCTCGTTTACTAAAAGTAATGATCGCAAAAATTCTTCATTTACCTAACGTTGGAAAACAGCCTGAACCTGCACATCCTAACAAAAAAATCTGTCCTCTTTGTCCCTACAAGACGAGAAGAATGACAAGGTTTTATTGTCGGCGTTGTTCAAGAGTGATGCTTGGCGATCACCGAGAGAATATTTGTTTTGAATGCGATAATCTTACATAAATTACTTCCTATTATTTTATATATTATTTTAAGAAGTTATCACACCCTTTTGTAAAATAAAATATGAGAATTTATAAAAATTTTATCGGAAAATAAATTTTTGAGAGAAGTAGTCTAATAGACGAATGTTTAGTATTAATGTCCCACCTTGACCATGTTTAGTAGTCTAGGGTTAAAACGCATTTATTTTTCGTGTCAAACATTTCATAGAATATCAAAATCTTTAATCCATTCAGGCATTCAGATTTTTACAGATATTTTGAGAGAAGGATCTCGTTTCGAATTTACTCTTACCCAGAGGAGGGTATAGGGCCAGGCGATCAAAGCGACCACCTAGGGCAGGGCTGGCGAATAAGTTTTAGCCGATGTGCCAAAAAAGAAAAAATCTTTAAAATGATTATAGTGGTGCCGTACTGACACGATGTAAAATTAATCTATATACAGCGTTTAAAAATTATAAAATATATGAGAAAGTATATTTTACATCCCCACATGTATTAATAATAGAACTGGGATGTCAAACTCATTTCACAACGCGGGCCAAATCGGACATCAGCATGCTTTATGCAGGCAGTGCGTACCAGAAAAAAATAAACGGTGCAATATACATTGCACAAACTTTCTCATATACGTTTGGTCGACTGTGTACGATTATAAAAGAAACACGCTTATAAATCAAAGTTAACCTTAGTTAGTATTTTAATGTGACTGGTCAATATTTAGTGATTTTTTGGGACATATGGTTTAGTAAGTATTATTTGTGACACCAAGCTGTACGATTGGATGGATTTTAATCAAAATCCTTATTGCCATTTTTGAGTAAATCGAATTTTGTTTCAAAATATCCAAGAATAAAGGAGCCTTAATTGTTTCGCAATATCATTCATCTCTTCAGAGTGTCTATTATGAATGATGTTATCCACAAATATGATATATCATTCGATTCAGTTTGACCGTTTAGGCTGTAATAAGATTTTTAGTGGATCGCGGCGGAGGCGTGACGTCATAGGGCTTGGGTAAGGCAGCTTAGCGTACATTTCAATGCCACTGAACGCCATATAGTGACTTCAAGAGATATATGGCTTACGTAGTATTATTTGTGACATCAGGCTCTACAATTAGATTGATTTAAATCAAATTCTCTGGAGCCGTTTTTGAGTAAATAAAGTTTTTCTAAAAATCGCCAATAATAAACTACCCTTAATTTTTGCGCAATATTATTTTTATGAAAAAAGGGTCGCCAAAAGACGATATATTGCACAAATACGAAATATCATTCGATTTCATGCACGCGTTTGGGTCCTATAACAGCGAACAGACCGACAGACAGACGGCATGGCGAAATCCACTTTTATGGACTCGGGGACACCTAAAATGTGTATTTCCATCAAAATCTCGAAGTCGAATTTTTTCGCGATAACAATACTTTCTCAATATACTACGTAAATGAGAAAGTAATAATAAAGTGTGCCTAAATTAAATTGTGCAATTATTTCGGAAACAACAAACAGCAGTAATAACATCATTAATACACTGAAACGACCAAAAATATCTTCTCGACTCGCAATCAAAATTCTTTACCAAGTGCCTGCCTAATGAGTCGCTCATAAGCTATCAGAATCATAAGGGTATGTATCTCCATTACATCACAATGCGACTCTTTTGAAGAAATGTTAGATATTGATTGAGCCTATCATATAAATAGGGAGACAGAAAGGTTGGCCACCTCTGTCATAGAGGGTTTCTCCTGTTTCCAATATTGTGTTCCCACATTGGTAAACAATCTTGAGTAAGCATTGACGTAAGTTTTTTGTTTCCGGAAACTCAAGAGTATCCTCAACTTCAGGGGCTGATCCAGAAACTTTACAAGAGGTAGAAGATGGGTGGTTTCAGGGATGGCTTGATGGCGAGGCCAACGATGCAACTGCACCGGGCCCCGCGATCTCCAAAAAAATATTTGTTATGAGCGTGAATTAAATTTTAAAAAATCGGAAAAAAATATCAAACATCTCGTAATGACAGAAAATGCTTTACTTATATAGTATACTAGTGGCTTTCCCGTTGCTAGGCAACTTAAAAAATAGAATAATATATATTGCTTCTACAATTCATAATTTCAGGAGAACAGAAAATATATGAATTTAAATTTATTTAAAATTTTAGTTAAAAAAGATGACTCGATGGCCATATTCAAATCAAAATCATCAATTAAATTAAATAAAGAAATAAAACACAAAATTGAATAAAAAGCGATCCGACGCGTTATTATTCACTATGCAAGACTGCTCCTTTACATTGATTCAAATTGCTATACAAATAGTGTGTCATTAAAATGACGGAAATTCGACAAATTATACGTAATATATATTTGCGATTCAAATTTTTTGAATCGTAAGAGACCCCGCGCGCACTTTGCACCGGGCCCCACGATTATTCAATCCGGCTCTGGGTGGAATTCAATGCGGGCGATCGCACCAATCGTCCTCTCGCATACACAACTTCCGAAGACAAACGACTCTATCAGTTTATCTCTCGCCCTACCAAGATTTTTGTTTGCCTTTCTTAGAAAGAACTGATTTGCGACGCAAATTCGAGAAATTTTGTACCGAAGAGCGCATCTTGAAGTAAAAGACGGCCTTCCAAACGGCGCGCGATCACCACTCTCCTCTTCAATTTGCATCCGTCACTGCTCACCACCCTTACGAGGTGTTCATGTACATACAATGAATTCTTTCGAGCAAATGAGAGGTTGGTGGGAAAGTGACAGGCGGGCCACTTTCGGCCCGCGGGCCATATGTTTATACTACAAAAAATAAATAATTGTTTGTTACTGCGTCGTGTAATTAACTCCTGCTTATTTATATAATTAAATATAATAAGGCAATTATTTTTTTCGTTGTAGAAATTTTTTCGCGAGCCGGCAAAATTTCTCGGTGTGCCAAGCTTTGCTCATGTGCTGTATTTGTCATCCCTGACCTAGGGCCTCGCGTCTAGAGCCGCTAGAGAGTTAATATTAACAGAGCCAGGATGTAACCTGTTCTTAGATAAATAAAAACCTTTTGAATTGAATTGAAATTGAGCTTATGTTAGTGCGAGACGTCAAAGAAATGAGTACAATGAGTGAAAATTTCCAACACAAATTAGTGGTCATAATCTATATCCTAAATTTTGACGACTATCAATGTAAACGATGATGGGCGAAGAACAGTCTCAACTGACGGGTATCATGGAAAAATAATTATTTCTTATTCGAAGACTTTGAGCTGTGATTGATATCGTCTTCAGAAGCCAACCCTCTATATTATAATGTGTATGGAAACACATTATTATTGATGTCTGTTTTCCTCTACGAAATATAAGCACGACTTTTCAGAAATCGCGAGTTGTGGATCTCGCACCTCCTAAATCTGCTTCTGTTCTTACCTAATAATATTTTGTATTTCTTATTACATTATAATATTAATATTTAAGTTTAAGTTACACATTTAGATGGAAAATATTTAATTATCGATTATAAAAAACCCATGGAATAAACAGTAATAAGAAATTATTATCAGATTTAATTCATTCATTCAGGTAAATTCCAAGACGATAAAGCAAATTATCATTCGTCATCAAATCTTATACCGAAAAATATGAATTATAGGTCGATGAAATGGGGAAAAATCATCCATAAATCGTTTTCTCCGATAACCATTGCTTAATTTATTGCGTGCTAGAAATTTTAACATTTCTTCATTAAATACTTCATTAATACTATAAGGAAAAACATGGATATGGTGCTAAATAAACAATACTTTCTGTATTCCAATACGGAGCTCCCGAGCTAGCCAATCGAAATATTTTGTGGTATAAATCACAAGTTGAAACTCAAGAGCCAGAATTGGTTAAGGAACAAACTCACTTTGTTTCTAGAGTCATTGACTTCAGTCACCTTCCCCCTTCCCTCCCTACTCTTCCCCCGGATACGAACGGACCGAATTCTCCGTAAAGCAATTTTCAAATTCCACAGATACGAAAGAGCGGACGCATAAACTTTTATATTCGAACCGTATTTTGTTGTCATGCCACGCGTGCTCGCATTGCCTAACCTACTCTTAACGTCGCCAATCTCTTATATTTACTGCGATAGAAACGCCTTTTGTCCTACCCGATCATTACACGTGGAACAATTTCGTCATCTCCCATCTTACTTCTCCTCTTCTTCAGCTTATTTTGCTGCACGCGCATGCACTAAGCCGCGTGGAACGCAAACCACTGCGGACAGCGAAAAGGGGATGCGTGTGGAGGGGATGAAAGATACAAAAGGAGTCGAGGGGTAGCAGCGAGGGGCGGGGAGGGAAAAGTGTGGCTTCGTGCGTGCGGGAAGGATGCACTGGTAGCACTTCTTCGAGCCGAGATGTTTAAAAAGTTTTTTTTTAGCGCTTCCGTTTATTTCTCGACCGCGGAAACAAGGAGTAACGAGCCGAATTATCGTAAAATGCGGTTAGCGAAGGGCTTTGCGAGTTGGTCAAGGGCGAGCAGTAATATATTCTTTACGCGGCGTAAAAAAAATTTTTCGGTTAAAATTAAACAAGCTGAAAATTATATTACTTTAACCGAAAAATATTTTTTTGCTAGGATGGACGCTTAGTAAAGTTTGAAATACCTTTATTACGTCTGCTTACAGCTTAGGGTAAAAGGGACCATTACCGTCTCTTCCCAGGGTCAGAAGCTCTTTGCACGGGTAACGATAAAAAGCAAAAGTTTTGCACAACTAGAGTGAAAATGAAGAGGCACTATGTTAAAACACGAGGATGAAGACAGATTAATAAGGGCAAAAGTAACTCGCAAATAATTATTCACGCAGAAATTAGACATTAACGGTATTTCGGTAAATATCACGTGTTGGTCAAATTCAGCTTGTATGCCAGTATTGATGACAGCGTAGAGAATAAACCCACAAGAGGAATTGATGAACACAATTTAAAACTACATTTAATATCTTACACTGTTTTAACGCCATGTAGGTTGACTTTAAAGAATGGAAGCAGAGTTTGCAGAAAAACCCGCCAAGAAATGATCTTTTCGGAAAAAACGCAAATCGATTTGATTTTAACAAAAATATTAATATCTACTATATTGCGCGGAAGTAATTGCAAATAAAATTGGATAAAACTACTCTTCAAAACTCAAGAGTAACGTATTTATAAAAATACTTGCATTGCCAACGTTACGCCATATGGAAGCAAAATATGCGAAAGCCCAAGAGCGCCAGCGTGTAACATACGTCTACAAAAGGAACCTCGCCGTACAGGTTTTCTGCATGACAATCGACAGAGCAGACTCGAACGGTCAGAAAATAACGAGATTCGATCTCTAACGCTAAACACCAGTCTCGGACAAAGACTGCATTCCCCTGGTATAATACGGTCAGGAATTTGTTTCTACCTAAGAGGGCCGTTCTTCGTCACGACTGGTAACATGACGTGGCAATTATAACAAATTTCGGCGCGATCGCTCGCTAACCGCATAAGTCTTTTGCACGATAGGCGGAAATCACCGTTGAAAAAATTCGCATGGCAACGGTTTCTGTCGAAGTGAAACAATATTTTCCGCGAACTAAACGATTTGAAGAGATGCATGTTGCCACCGTAAAAAAAGCGCAATGAACCTAACTATTAGGGCAATAGCCGATAGATTCGTTTAAGAAAAATATAAACAAATAAAACGGAATCATTACTAACAACAGTTTAACCGTGCGTTAAAGAGTTTTTCAGGAGTGGGCGGATACGAGCAAATGGACTGGAATGCGTCATGTGTCCGTGGAGAGAGAGAGTAGTGTGAGGGGAGAAGGTGAGGGAATTGGCGAGGCAGCGGAAGGCGGGAGATCTGGGTAGGAGGAGAAAGAGCGAGCGCGAGGGAGGGAGGGAGAAAGAGATGGTGTGAGAGGAAGGACGACCTCCCCCGAGGGAGGGAACCTTCCAGCTAGAGGACCGTTAGGGAGGGGAGCGGGGGGAGTTCAAGGGCGGCCAGAGGGAGCGTGGTATGCGCCATGGAGTAGAGTGGCGGCGGCGGCAGCTACAGCGGCCGGAATGCGATGACACAGTGTCCACGCACACGATCTTCGGCAAAGTGCCTCATTCCCATGGCGAAAACGACACCACACAGCCTCCCACCGCTTCTCCGGTGCACCACGTACGCTTCCCACTCCCCCCCTTTCCCTCGTCGCGCAGGACTTGTGCACCGCATTCCTACTCTATCCCAGCCCCACGTGCGTGGAATGCCCTCACCCCGCCTTCTTCCCATCCCCCGAGACGTTTACTTAGGCGGAATAGCTGCATCGCATTCCACCGATTTTGGAACGCTATGATTTTGTTACGATTTTTCTAATGCAGTCCCGCCGCTGTTTCTGGTGTTGTCATTAATTAAACGAGGAATCAAGTTTGAAAATTAGGTAAAGTCGAATGTTTACATCCGCGTTGACCGTGGTATTAGTTAAAAATTTACAGAATAAATTTTTGAAAAAGGTATGCGCAGTGATAGTACGAAAGAGCATTTTTGAAATTAAATGGGTGATTCGAAAATTATAAAAATGGTGAGCTATTAGGAAGCAATAGTCGCTGACTCTAAAGACTTCGGCACTTCTATTTCAGAAGGGCAGCCATAACATGACTTCCTATTAATTATTAGCAAATCATCCGTCCATTACAAATCGTAACCCAATTGCAAAAAATCATAAATAATGACATCATATCGCTTAAATAAACAAGTAGGGTGATTCCTAAATAAAGAACGAAATTTCCTGTCACTCCATACAAGCTAGGATCTAAGATCGCTGATGCATCTTTGAATCAAACTGGTCACTAAGAATAACCAATCTTTAAATATACACGTAAAATCGCAAATCCCAGAGGCATTCCAGACCGATTCCGCGCTCATTCGGAAAACTAGTTCCTCCTCCCAGGCGGCAGCCACCCTCCTTCGACCAGCTCTGCCTCTCCTACCTTCCTTTTTTTTACTCGAATGCCCACCTTAGCAACCCATCCCTTGTCCTTCCCAGCCATCCGTCGTTACTGAATGGCAGACATGTGGGTTATAACCTACAGCTCGTGCTACAGGCTGCATTAAATGCTGCTGCCCACAGTCCCGACCAGACCGGCAAGGACGGACGCCGATGTGGACGGAGAAAAAAAAGTGAAACGGATGCCCAGAACAAGGAACTGCTCGGAAACCTTGAAGAAATAACGAAAGCCGCCGCGTCAAACACATTTTCCGAGAGCTCATACCTAAGAGGTAGTCAGAGGGAAAGCGAAAGTAGGGAGATATTTTTAAGGTTTCGTTTAGAATCCTTCCGAGGGAATCGTAAGATACGGGAGAGAAATTTCTGTTAGTTTCCGACGCCATAGGTTCCATGTCAAACGTATTTGGGCTAAAACGTCTGTTTTCATCTACATCTACATGATACCTGCAAGTCACCTTTTTAGTGGATGGCAGGGGGTGCAGTGCACCAAGGGTCCATAGTTTTCCTACGTTATCTTTTCCTATTATGTTCTCTTATCGTCCTAGGGAAAAACGATCCTCTATATCACTCCGTTCTACAGTCGATCTCGCGAATTTTATCATCACTGTCCTGCCTTCCGAGATACGTCGGGCTTCCGATAAGTCCTACTAGCTAGTCCCTCCGACGTAAATTTTACCAATAGTTTAAATCTAGCCGGCAGCCTACGTTCCCTCTAACGATGCCCATTTCAGATTTTTTATTAATGATGTTACGCATTGTTTACTATCGTAATTCCTTTTTACAAATCTAGCTGCCCTGCGCTTAACCTTATCTATCTCGTTAGTGAGTCCCTTTTCGTAGGGATCCCACACAGCTGAAGCATATTCGACCTGCGGTTGAACCAAGAATAAATAACATAATTCTTTTACTTTTTCGAAGCTATTTTGAACTATTCTCTCTATAAAGGCCAGCTTTTTGTTAGCGGCACCTATCAATAGGCGAATGTGGGTGTCCCACGAGACATCACGATGGATCGTGACTCCGAGATATTTAATCGAGTCTGAAACTGGAATCTCCACTCCGTCCAACGAATAATTAACATCCAACGAGATACTCTTGGTTCTCCAACTTTTCTTTTGGTTGATCTCTAACTGCCATTTCTTACACCATGCAGAAATAGCTTCTAGATCATTTTGGAGATACTGGTGATCTTCCGGATTGCTTATTTCTTCTTATAAATGACGGTGTCGTCCGCGAAAAGCCTAATTTTACTCTCTGACTACTGAGCTGATATAGTTTGTATAAATTAGAAATAATAACGGACCAATTACACCACCCTGCGGAACGCCAGAGACAACATCCACTAAGTTCGAAGATTTCCAATCTATGACAACCTTCTGCTTCCTATGATTTAAAAATTCACGGATCCAACTTCAACTTCAGAAGTGCGATTTAAATTTTAAGAGAGATGCGTAGGCTGGCACCTGTATTTATCTCCAACAATTTGCTAATACGGCTATGCGATTAATAAACAGAGCACGTGGTGTTACAAATCCAATTGCGTGGAATTTCAGCAATCAAAAGAAAAAATGTCATGGCAGCGTTTGTTGTTTTATTCATAGCAAGACGTGGGCTCGCATCCTGTTGATCGTACTTTTTCATTAAAACAACAATAGTCAATAGAATTACATCCTTCGTTAAAACGTTCAATTTTGCGGTGTTGGCATCTTAGACATAAAAAATTATTAATTCTGGACAAGAATCATCATCGAAATTATACCGAGTTAGATCTAGGAAAAGAAAGATTCAATAAAGGCTCAGCACATCAGCGTCAAAAACAACTAATTTGTTATGATCAAACCATTAGTATAAAATTATTATTCGAAGGAAAATTAACGAACTTAAAAATTAAATTGACATTACAAATTGTTAAAAATAAACTATCACATCGGCAGAGCATTGCTAATAGAGTTCATTTTGAAGCATTAAAAACTGTTGCCAAAGTATCAATATGTATGGCAACTATGTCGGTGATAAAGTTTGCCAGGCAATACAAATCTTTTAATGGAAGCGTATGGATTAACAAGTTAGGATAGTGTAGTTTATCACAAATAGGCGCGTTTAGTGTGATGGAGTCTTGGAAGCATAACGTTATACTTTGAACGAACGCATACCATAAAACAGAGAAACACTGTGATCCGATAATGTCTCTCTCTCTTCTAAACATTTCTTCCCCAAAGTTGGTGCATTAATAAAAGTATTTATGTACTGTAGTATGACTAAATATACATATATATATATATATATATAATATACATCAGAAATTATGCCAGGGAAATATTAAATTTCCATTTACCGATATATTTTTAATGTTGTAATTTTAATTTAATAATGTACGGCAGAAATGACACAATCCAAAAATCCATTCCTAGCATTATTTTTGAGTGCTTTCTAATAGTTTCTTAATGAAAAAGTAAGTAATTCATACTTTACCAGCTCCTGCAACTGTAGTAATTTTAGCGAACATTTTAGAGAAGTTTTCACGATACACTTAAGTTACACAGCTATTGTCGGATACATCAAGCTTAGAAAACAAAACGTAACCTACGTTCGAATCAAAATTTCCGGTTCTATAAACAAATGACTAGCAAAATTACTTAAAAGAAATTTGTTATTTTATAGAAAATATTTAGCCATTTAAAACCATTGCACTCCATAGTTTTCTTTAATTTTTTAAAATTATACAACAATAATGTAGAAAAGGGTTAACGAATCTATATATCCATACTGCTAATTCCTTCAAATGCAATTAATGTTATTCGCTCTATTCCCGCTTTGCTAATACACGGCGTAACTGAACAACTTGTTTAATTGAATAGCATGTATACTACGAATATTTTTCCGCGCGAATTAGAAACACCTTATACTTGTTTCCATGAAAAGCAAATGACGTTTCAAAACTTTCCTGGAATCAAACCTGAACCACTTTTCTTAGATTGCCTGAATTATATCTAATAAACGTACGTTAAAAAAATAATCTCAAACATCTGGAAATGCACTAAAATGCCTGATAAACTCTCATTTGGTAATTTTAATTCAGATATATTTCACTTTAATTATCACTGACTATGCCTATTCTGGTCCTGTATTGGCTAATGGCTGAATAAATGATGATATGAAAACTGCACCAAGTTCTAAATCTGAAGATGGTTCACAAAGAGTAAGTGATTATCTTTTACCAAACACTGCCTTTGTCAGGTATATAATTTAGTTAATCAATGATACTCATAATAAATTTTAATGACTAATACTTAAGCCTACATTACTATATCTACATGCATCTAAAAGACATTTACAATGATATTTTATGGCTAAATACAACTAATTACACTTAATAATAATAATAGGCGAATTTAACTTTCAACTACACATTCCTTCTAGCAGCAATGAAGCAAGAATTATGGTACTATGGTGAAAATGAAAGATTTTGAGGAAACTAATATATGTACACACTTTCCTTGTCAATTCCTTAAGCAACTGAAAAAATCCAGTCTCCATGTTTTTAAATGTTACACATTATGAATTACAATAACATGGATATATCGTTTTGAATACAAAATTATAGGCACATCAATAACTATGCAGGGAAAATGTAACTCCAAAAGACAAACAATAAGGTTTTAAATATTTTCTTTAAAAAGTAGTGCTTTAAAATGATTGTATAACAATGCAGAGCAATGTGTGCAACAAAGAAGGGCAATTTAAGTACTGATAAAGTGATTTATTAGAAATGTCATAACATTTATATATTTTAAAGAAACCAATAAGATAATAATAATATAAAAAAAAATAATTTTTAACATGACAAATAATTTCACACAACATTGGGAGCCAATTATTACTAAAAACACAAATGTTATGCCTATTTAAATTATATGCTTTTAGGAAAGTATTAATATTTTTCATTAATGGGAAAATTGTTGCTGGGTTTTTCATGTATTTTAAATGTATTTTTGTATTAATTAACATGAAAGTGCAAGTAATCCACTCAAAAAATCAGAGGAAATAAGCACCAACACTTAACTGCTGGATTCCATAATAAACTAGCACATTCAATGTCTTCAATAAAGAGCAAAGATGAGCAACACAAAATCAACGACGAATTCTCCACAAAGAAGTAAAACCTTTTCATTTGATGAAAATTATCAATATACTACTACAACAATAAGAATTTCATAATACTAAACCACACACACAAGCACTAAAAGACAAGGAAATTTAAGTAAGCCTCATGCATTACATTATTCAGTAATTCATACCCTACTTCAACAGCAAACCCACAAATTCATTGTAAAATATTTTAATATAAATGTTAACATTCATACACAATACCATACCCATAATAAAACCAAATTGAATTCATAAGAGCATTTTTACACAACTTTCTTTATTATGTATTGATGCATATGTTGATATAATAAAAATCAGGCTTCAATATAAGGTAATTATATCAGCTTTCACAAATGTAAGTACTTGAATTAATGGGTTGCAAAAACTGTACTAGTCTGAGGGTTAAAAGGCAACTTGTATTAAATACAAGAAAACCAACTATGGACAAAACTATTTTCAGCAAGAAAAAAAGGATTTTGCTCATTATTGAGTATTGATCTATGAGTAATTTAAAGAAAGCTAAATAATATTATTTTCCACACCACAGTAAAACATTCACTCACCAAATGCCCAAATTTTTTTATTATGGCCAAATTACATTGATCATACTTATTAAGATTCTTTACAACACATGATAGGCATGGGCTGTGAGCAAGCTATCTCACTGTAGCATGATGACGCAATGGGAAAAATATGATCAGGATTCTCAATGACAGATTTTATTTTAGAGCACAGGCAAATATAGAGCCATGCGATGAGTTGAGATTAAATTAGAAATGAAAAATGGCCAACAATGAAACAAAAATTATCAGGCATTGTGAACCCACTGTCTATTAGCATAAAATGATAGCCATAAGAAATATTAATTGCCATTTGAATTGCACCAAATTTTGCCTATTCAAAAGAGCAGTGTTTATAGCCAGAAATAATTTCTTGATCAGAAAGTCGTGTATAAAAACTAAGATAAGAACAGAAAATTCATAAAAATATTCAACTAAAACTTGCTCAAGAAGGTAGATAATCAGGTTTGGACATTCTTTTATAAAATTAAGCTGAGTAATGTCATCACTCTGGTTGACCATTGAAATGATTCAACTTTTATGATAAATTCTGCGCATACTAAGCATTTGTTTGTATTATAGTAACCCTAGCATATAAACCAAATGTTTTGGCAATGCCTCCAAGACAAATGTTTTTCAACAAAAGTTAAAGAAAAATTATTACATGAACTTCATAGTTCTACTACACCACACATTAACTATAAAAAATGAGGCTATGTCTAGGTTACATTCTAAAATAGCAATCTTAAAACCTGATGACTACATTACATAAAAAAAAATTACTGGAGACATTTATTGGTTTCTGAAACTACCCAAATGCCTATAAATAACAAATGAAATGTTACTTTTCCAACAATGACAATATAATTAACTTATTAGGTTTATAATAGCTCTTATGAAAATAAGAAGAATAAAGGTTGCAATCCTTCATATCTTTTTAATGACTTTCAAGATGTTTTCATACAAAATAATTTAAAACTATTTTACACTTATAGCAATTAAATGTTTAAAACATCACGAAACCAAACATAGGTCAGGAAATCCCTCTAAAGAATATAAAAACACAATTTTTCCTGTAACAGCTTCACTAATTTAAATAAAAACAAATTACTCAAAACAACACAAATTATTTTTATAAATCTAAGGGCACAAGGAAATAGTTTGATCCTAGTTTTTTCAAGGAGAGGATATAAAAATTATGGCTAAAATGTAAAACTACAGTCAATACATGTACACACGTTCAAATGCCCAATCAATTGAATTCAACACAGACTACATAACTTATATATTGTACAAGAATGAATGGCAACAACTTATAAATAATAACACATGAGAATCAGGTTATTGTTGATTATAAATACATTTACTCAAATCAAGAGTAACTTGATTGAGTAAATAATATTCTAAACAGATAATTCACTGCTCTGGACCCCTTAAGTATACATGAAACCTAGTTTGAAGTAGCTTAATGACCAGTTTGACATTTGGAAGAAGTTAGTTTCATCTTTTATTAGATTGGGATCATAGGGAGAAGACCATAAATAATACAACCACTTGAAATTTTAAATCCTTAAACTCGGAGCATTCCAAAACTTGTACAACTACATTATATGCTAATAACTAGATGAATATCAAGTATTCTCAATTGGCCGATGCTAGTAAATGGTATGCTTTAAATATGTTCTTACAACGTATGATAACACAAAGTAAAACATATAATAATAATAATTTTCATATAATAATAATAATTTTATAAGCCAGTACAGTAAGTCCCCATCATTCACCACTCTTTTGTTCATCAGTTCATTAATTTGACCGTCTGAAAAGAAATTATATTTACTTTTCAGTTATGCAGCCTATTTTTAAAAAATATTTTTTTAACCATTATTATTTTGAACAATTTAAAACAGGACAAATACAAATTTAACTCCAGGATACTTAAATTCAATGACGTTTCTCAAGATACACCCATGATTTGTGATATTATTGAATCCAGTTATAAAAGAAATAGTTAAAAAAATTATTAAATTACTTTTTAAAAAATATTACCCAATATATGTTTTTAGTTTGAAATTCAACTATGTAAAACTTTAAATGTAAACAAAAACAAGTGAAGGAAGAATTGCAAATTGCTTTAAGCATTTGCTTAATTTTTATTCACACGACCCAATGCCTCTCCAGCAGCCAAAACGGCTACAAAACCAGATATGCATTTTGGCTACATGAAGAATTCAGTAATTCTCCATGGAATATGATACAATTAATTGTACGCTTTACTATGTCAGTACAAAGGTAGTCAATGGCAATAATGATGATTCAGCTCTGAAGCTATCACTGGTGAGTGTTATATATAAATTGATCTATTTTTAGGTGCAGTTTTATTAATTAAATTTATTAGTAATTTACCTTTTTTATTATTTAATGTATTCTTGAGACACTACCGTAAAAAGAAGCATAAATCTTTCCTATATTACATGCAAGTCAATGGGTCAGTCAGCTCCATTGTTCGTAATTTTGTTGTGACCCTCAAGAATGCATCCTTGATGAGCAATGGAGACTTACTGTATTTATAATACCCTTACTCCACTTAAAATGAGGTTTTATTGATTTAGTTCTTTTTGATCACTCAGTCTTGATAACCTCTGCCACAAGTTTCTTAATATTTATATAAACTAATAAGCACAATTAAGCAAATGTTGGTTTTATATGGCTCACATTTTCAATGAGAAGTTACAATAAAACTGAATAATGGATAGCAACACAAAATAACTGAGTCTCTATACGACTTATTAGCTCTCAGAAGTTCTTCACAATGCTTTTTCTCAGCAATAAATAATCCTAAATTAACATTTACGCAGATAAAACTGATATAAAGGAACTTCATGAGAACACATTTAACAATAAAATGGACAACACAGACAAGATACAGGTTTAAATGGTTACATTTCTGCCTTATTTTATACCCAATTCTTCCAAAAATACAAATAGTATTTTTTTGCCGATGGGAAAGGATATGTTTTATGAGGATGCAATTACTATTTCACAATTAAATACAAATAAATATCAGTACTTATCACCATAAGATGGAATAACATATGCGTTTGTAAAATAATAAAAAATATGAACAAGCAACAAAATCACCAAATGTTACATAAATGATTTACCACTAAATGAAACAATATGTATCAATCATTCAATACTCAATTGTACTGACTGTTATTCTTGGATTTGCTACTTTTATTTGAGGTTTACTTTTTAGCAATGAATAACTTAACACTACTCATATAAGCGAAGGAAATTCTCCAAAGCCAGTCAAACTGATAAAACCCGGTTAAAAGGCCGGATAAAAACAGATGAACCCGGATAAAAACCGGATAAAAACCCAATACATATTTCGGCTACAAAGAGAATTTCCTTCGCTTACATTTTATATATTTGCCAGTGTAGCTCGCTCTCTTTTACTTAACTACTCATATACATAAAGCAGTTACTTTCAACAAATACATTGCCAACAAAACATTCTTGAAATTTTGAGACCCAATCACACAAGTTTTTTTTAACATGGACACAATGTAGACACCATTAGTACATGTCCCTGAGACTAATATGATTTCCTCTTGAATCACTAAGGCACAACTCTGAAAAACACATCATTACAAAATGGTCTTTGGAATATAGATTTAAATATCAGCCAGAAGGTGAAATGAATCTCACATAATGTATTGGTAACTGCGAGTGTCTCAGCGCACTTAAGTCGCATGAATTCAGCTTGCACTATTGCCATATTTTGTTTTGTTTCTATTAATAATTACTAATGCTTCTGTAAACCACTATTTTTAAAGTACAATCACATCACACATTGCTACCAGTCTTGATTTATTAATGGGTAAATATAAACAAACTTATGCCCTAGTAATGAAGTACACATCTGTAACGGAAGGAAGAGTACTACCTAAAAAGGATTTTATTTTAGAGGTTATTAAGCCACATGAAGAGCAGTCATTTCATCGATACCCTTGTTATGCCAAGTGGAACAATCCTTTCATAACAACAGCAGAAACAAAATTATATTTCAATGTGCTAGCATACAGGTCAAAATAACCTATACATTGTAGTTATTTTGCATCATATCTACAAAAATAAATATTACAAGTTGTTGGTCTATATCTGATTCATAAGCATATCTGAAATGATGTTTAAATCTAAGTTGTACTAGTAGTGTATCCAGAGAAAAATATATGCATCTCAAGGACATGGTATTTACCAATGTAATTGAGCAGATTAAGAACAAGGCTGGATCTGCAACATGTATATGATCTATACACAGTATATAACTTGTAAGTAAAGGCATTTAGCTCGTACACCAGGTATGGCAAATACATGGCACACATGCCCAAAGCAGCACGCTAAAACTTGTATTTTCTGTATAAAATATGAGTACAATAGTGGCATGTGAAAAAAAAATTCTGATGATTTATATTGCTAATCTTTTCAATGAATTCTTTGTCAACTTAATACCCCAATCATCAATTCAAAATGCGTCTTCTTATGATTCTTTGCAAATAGCTTCACATTCTCTTTATTCGTACCCTATGAATCAACTTGAATAGCGAATTGTCAACAAAATTAGTGGCAAAAAATACTGTCTACCTTTGTAATGAATCCCTGAAGCAAGGCATATTTCCTCACTCACATTCTCTTTATTCGTACCCTATGAATCAACTTGAATAGCGAATTGTCAACAAAATTAGTGGCAAAAAATCCTCTGTCTACCTTTGTAATGAATCCCTGAAGCAAGGCATATTTCCTCACCTCTTGAAAGTCTCTCAAGTAGTACCTATCCACAAAAAAGATAACACATTAGACTAAATAAACTACTGCCCCATATCTATTCAAACTTCTCTAGCAAAACTTTTTCAAGTACATTTTTATACAATGCTGATCTCATTTATAGAAAAACACTCCATACTATCTCAATTCCAATACAGATTTAGAAAGAGCAAATCTACTGAACTAGCAATTTATAATGTAATTAAGCATATTCTTACAGCTCTGGATGAAAAATATACCACACTTGGCCTCTACTTTGATTTAAGTTGAGCCTTTGATGCTGTTAATTACACTGTGTTATTGGAAAAAATGAAATGCTATGGCATACATGGGGTTCCCTTGCAGTGGGTAAGGTCATACATATCTTACAGGTTGGTGAATGCCAAATTCAAACTACTACCAATTAATATATGTGTACCATAGGGTTCAGTCCTTGGACCTCTCCTGTTCCTCCTTTTTATCAATGATCTACCAAATGTCTGTCCACGTGAGGCTCATCCACTCATATATGCTGATGATACCAGTTTTCTAATTTCTGAAAAACTCAAACAACTCTGTCCTAGATACAGCCAAGCGAACAATGAACTGTCTAACCAATTGGTGCAGAATTAACTCCATTAATATAAATGTAAATAAATCTGCTATGCTGAAATTTACAACAAGCAGGCAAATACCAATAGACAGTCTATTACTTAGACTCCATGATCAATCGATGCAAGAAGCTGAATGTCAAATTCTTGATAACAAATTGATTCGGACTAACCACACCAATAATCTTATGCCTAAACTTAGTTCTGTCTAAAACATGGTAAACACGACAACTATTAAAAACGTTTGTTTATTTTGCCTTATTCCAATCTAGGATTACATATGGCATAAGTTTTTGGGGCTCATGTCCTCGTGTGAATGGATTAATCTTGACTCAAAAAAGAGCCATAAGGTTCATAGCAGGAGCCAAAGCAAGAGATCATTGCAAACCTCAATTTACAAAACTAGGGATATTACCTCTCCCCTGTTTATATAACATGCATCTTTTATTATTAGTAAAAAAATATCAAAATCTTTTTCAGCTCCTCATTTCACAATCATGGTACAGGTAATTGCAACATGATCCATGCTCCGCCTTGTAGACTGAATACATACTATGATGGGTCTCAAATGTGTGTGTGTGTATATATATATATATATATATATATATATATATATATATATATATATATATATATATTAACTAAAGGAAAAGAAAAGGTAGTGATGAGGGTGGCAACAAGGTGTTGAGGGAAGCCCAGCGGACACTTACCAAGTTAAGGACCAAGTTAAGGACCAAGCTGGCAGGCTGCTGGGGGCGTCGAAGAGACACGTAAAACACACGAACACAAAAACACACGCAAGCTTATCGGGCCTATGCCCTTCTTCAGCGAAAGAGTAACGTAAAGTGACACACTGGGCGGGGAATGACAGGGTGATGTGGGAAGGTTGATGATTGGAGGAGGTGGGGAGTAGGAGGGGTGGATAGCCAATAAAGAGGGAGTGTGGTAAGGGAAAGTGCGAATAACTACAATGCAACAAGGAGACATTGTAAGGGGGCTAATAGGGTTAGCGGAGGTTGAGGCCAGGCGGAGAGAAAGAGTCGAGAAGATGGACATGTGCTAGTTCCCAGTGTCGGAGAAGGGGGGCAGGAGTGTCATAGGGTAAAGCGCGAATAATCCTAACATTGTAGCAACTATTGAAGGGGACATTATGGGAATTAGCGTGTAATGCAACTGAGAGAAACGCTATTCCGGTGACCGTTCATTTGGATGTTTAAAGGATTGCTGGTGAGGCCTACGTAAAACGCGGGACAAAGGTTGCAGGTAAGGAGGTAAATGACGTTACGGGTGGTGCAGTTGCTTCTGGAGGTGATGGGGTAGGTGATGTTGGTGGAGGGACTCGAGAAAGAAGATGATGGTAGGTGGATAGGGCAAGTGAGGCAGCGAGGTTTTCCGCAGGGGTGGGAGCCTATTGCAAGAAGCGTGGTAGAAGTGGGAAGTTCCTTCCTCCACAAGATATTTCCCAAATTTGGGGGCCGGCGGAAGGAGAGGAGCGGAGGATTGGCAAAAAGGTTGATAAAGAGGGACTGATGGGAGGAAGAGGTAAGAATTGGGTGGGCAGCATGAAGGATTGTTTTGAGAGCTTCGTGGATACCAGGAAGGAAAAGTGTCGTTAGAGTGAGTGGAGGGGTAGATGCAGGAATAGTGGGTGTGTGAGGATGAGATCCATTGTGGGTAGGCGTCATCGCCCTATGGATCTGTTCGCGGACCAAGACCGGAGGGTAACCACGTTTGAGAAGAGCATCCTCGAGGACAGAGTAATACTCTAGAAGGGATGCTCTATCAGAACAAAGCCTCCATCCTCGACGAGCAAGGGCGTAGGGGATAGAGGTTTTGGTATGAAGGGGATGGCAGCTATCAAAGTGGAGGTATTGGAGGCTGTTGGTGGGTTTGATGTGAACACAGGTGCGGATTTGGCTGTCTTGAAGGTAAAGATCGACATCCAGGAATGTGATGTGGGAGGTAGAGGATTGGTGGGTGAAGGACAGTGAAGGATGGGAAGAGAGACGCGAGAGAAAGGAAAGGAGAGAGTCAGGTCCATGCGTCCAAATGAGGAAGACATCGTCGATGTATCTCAGCCACAAAAGTGGTCTGAGTGGAACGTTGAGGAAGAGTCTTTCCCATTCTCCAAGGTAGCAATTGGCATATATATATATATATATATATATATATATATATATATATATATATATATATATATAAGTATATGTATGTATATGTATATATATATATATATATATATATATATATATATATATATATATATATATATATATATATACACATTTCATTACTGATGATGAGACAACTGCTTTTTACCTGTTTAACCCCTCAAGCATGATTTACCAAAGGGTTACCTTTGTAATTTGAATGCTACAGAATGCAACTTTTGTTATTTTAATTAAAGTAGGGAAAAAATATTTCTAAAAAAAGGTTTACTAATTTTTTTGTTTTAGGCAAAAACTCAATGCACAAAAAAGAACATGTTTGAGCGGTTAATGGTTGGCAGCAGACCCGTTTGTGTGTTACAACTCTCATATCTCAAATGCAATATGTTTGCATATTGCATATCAGTTCTTGCCACCTCGTGCAAGAATACTGCCCATTATTTACTGACATTTCTTGAGCTGAGTTAATGGTGAGCTTCAACTGAGTTTCTTGGCATGGTTAGGGAGTTTACACACTTCCTTACTTGCTACTAACAAGACATCATGAAAAAAATAAGCAACTTAACCACAAAATGTTAAACCCAATAGAAACCAATGAACATCAAAATTGGTAAGCTTCACAGCTTAATGTGATAACCCCTTCAAAAATTGATGGTTAATCCTACAAACCAATAATTTTATGATCCTCATTTGCTTGTCATTTTAATGTACTTTAGCATCCCATGCATTTAATTTTATTGAGGTAAGGGTAAATAGATGGCTCAGAAATTTATGTTTGAGCAAAGAGAAGCCAGGATTCATACAGATGTATGGACAGCCACTGCTGAGGTACAATGGCAAATTCCAAATACATGTATGTTGAAATGGCCATTGGGGTTAATTGTTTTATCAGTATAGAATATGCTCTAAAGCATCTTACATCATTACCTTTTACAGTAGTACTGTGGTGAACAGCTTTATTGCAGTTTTAGGCTGCATATTTGACCTCAATAGTATCACAAAAGATTACAGTCAAGGCCATCTACCACATTAATTTTTCAACTTATCAAAGATTATGAGCAGAAGGTGTAAAAATGATGCTCAACCCTTTAATAAATTGTCACAATTGATTTTCGGCCATATTATCCAGTCTTAAATGTTAGCATGGCCATGGCGAGCTCACTTTTATGCACTTTGCACAAAAGGAACATGCAACTGCAGTTCAGCCAAAATTCTAACCAATATTATCATCACTTTACAGTGTAAGTTTATCTGAAAGTAAGGACACAATTATCTTCAGAACACATGCCATTCATCATAAACACAAGCAAGATTGAGGGAAGAGATGCTGAAATGAATATTACATAATTCCAACTGGCAACCTTCTCAACATAAGTTGTGAAACAAACTCAAGACTTAAGCAACTCCATACCTTGAAGTAAAAGATCCCAATCAACAGATGCTTGAAATACTTCCTGTTGAAGCCACACTTCATAATGTTGTTTGAATTCATCAGTTAATTCAACAGGGCGTCCAAGCACGCTAGTTATACAATTATCTACAGGTTCAAATTCAGGATCCTGGAGAAAGTAGACAAATTTCTCATTGATGAAAACAGCAAATAAATCATGTATGAAGTATTATGAGTACCAAGAACAAAGTTATAATTAAAAAAAACCCCAGTGCTTCTGCTATAAAGCTAAATATCACATTTCCCTTAAAGACAACAAGATAAAATTGAAATGGTAAAAGGAAAAGCAACAATATCACCAATAACATTCTAAACCATGTTTCAAAGTTATTGAAAAATAAATTTGCAAGTTTGGAAGGAACTTCTAAAAAGTAAATAATATATATTTGATATAACTGCTTATGACTAAAGTGAAGAGTTCAAATTTATTTTATATTGAATGCTATACAACAACAACATGGAAAACTTAATGGCTGTATGTATCAGGGCAGTGCATATAAATTCCATAAAAATTCAGAACAAAGTATAATACCCTCATACAAAAGTATGAAACAAGTAACTCATTTTATGCAAAAACCATAAAAAACCTGATAACTATAAAATATGTTAAGCTCACAGAAATACTTTATAATTGCTGTGAAATTCGATGACAGTGATAAGCTCTGAATATGAATCTTATGATATATTAAGGCTTTATAATGTAAAATATCTAATGCCTCAAAAAAAAAACAGGTTAAGCTTTAAATATTAGTTCACAAACATTTTGTCCAATGACATTTTGTCAAATGGATATTCCATCCAGTGCTGTAACTAGGGCAGAGCAAGCGGAGCATCTGCCCCAGGTGCAACTAAAGAATGGGTGCAAAAATTGTTAATGGCAAGCTGTGCGAGGTTGCATGGCACAAGGATGGGTGATTTCACTACTATACTCGATCCAGACATTATGCATAGCAGAAACTATAAATTTTGATGATGTTATTGATGAGTTTGCTGAATTAAAATCATGTAGAATAACTCTTTAACATTAAAATATTTATACATTACGCAGGCGCGTACCCAGAAACTTATTTCGGAGGAGTGAGAGGGGAGGGAGAGAAGGGGTCTGAGGCTGAAAACCAATTTCCAGCAATTGATTAAATAAAAGTCCTACTCAAATAATATAAACTTTTATAAGGTTTTTAGTTCTCATAACTCAAGGCAGCAAGAGGCAGCGTAGCAAGAGGCAACATAGAAAGTTTGTAGCGTGGTTATCACAGATTCCACAAATGTCTGTACACCAGAGGGGGGTCTGGACCCCCCCTCCCCCCTGGGTACGTCCTTGACTTTCTGTATTTAATTTATGTGTAATTATGTATGTAATTATAGGTACTTATAATTAGGTATTAATTTATATTGAGAAATTACATCATATATATAGTTTATTTTTATTTATTATTAGAATTTTTTATGGAAGGGGTGTATATTTGGTAGTTTGCCTTGGGTTCCAAAAAAACTAGTTACGGCACTGATTCCATCCAATGGATATTTCATCCGAAGACAATTTGTTCAATTGCTCTTAGTCCTAGACAGTGAAAAACTAATGCTGGAAAAATCATATAGACAAAATATATGCAAAAGTAACAATATAAAGGCAATGAGAGAGTAGAGGGGAGGATGGGGGGCTACAGGTTATTTTCATCAAATATTCTGTTTAACCCTTTGGCTGCAGAATTCCGATGTGTCCGAACAGGCATTTATTACCCTTAGCTGCGGAATTCGGATTTATCCCACGACCTTCAAAAAACTTTTAGCCGATGTTACTTCCTTCCCTCCATCCTCGATTACCTTTTAGCACATTCAGAGATCCACTAGTGTTCCTCTGTGTCCGAAATCTGGGACCACTTGGGAAGTGCTTAACATAATCAAGACGTTGCGCTTGAATGGAATGCCAGATGTGTAGCTCATAAACCTTCTTAAGCCTCTTCTAGGAGGCATTCTCTTTTTTGATAAATATTATCATTGTGTGTACGTGTATTTTTGGGTAATCAACCTCTTGGATTATTATAGGAATATTATATTTACAAAAAACATCTACTTTGCCCTCCCCTTTGATATTACTACGCTTACACAAATGGTTTGTGCAAATATTCAAATTGGCCATTTTTCAAATATAACGCATGAGACATTCTTTCAATTTGAAATTACCTTTTGATCACGAGAATATTTACGATGTCCATTCATTCATTATTACCATATTATTAATGCCATTATTAACACCATTTTGTACTCAAATTTTTCTATTAGTTTTTACTTACAATTTGGAATAAAAATTTAGTATGAACTTTTTTATTCTCAAAGTAGCTAAGTTAGAGAAAATGGCCTCTTTCCCAGCATGTTGGGTAGACTTTGCTATTTACCTGGCAGATAAATAATTGACGAATTTTGTTCCAAATCGCATATCGCTGAACATTATCGTGTATATTTGGGAGGTGGGATATTTTCTTCAATTGCATATTTCCAAGAGCGCGTAAATGGAGAACGCATAAAACGAGAACTGGGTGTACATACTTTTATTACAGTCTTCGAATATTGTCAACAAATCTTAACTTGTTTAAAATTATTGCAGCCCACCTCAACTCTCTTTGCGGCCTACCAGTGAGTCGCAGCTTACCGGTTGAGAAACACTGATCTAAAGCGTTAATTGTGTTTGGCCAACCCGTGTTGAAGGAACTTAGTACCATATGGGATTAATTGGGATATGTGAACATGGCCACGTGAAGTCTCCGATAAATATCTAGACATGAAGATTTTTAAAAATAAACTAAATCATCTGTAAGACACTGAACTTAGCACGGTATCAGTTTACACAAGACTGAGGGAGAGGAAGATAAGCGTGGGAGAAGAGAGATGGGGCAGCGTTGGAGAGAGGAAAGGGAAAGTGAGCGACACGCAAAAGCTGGAGATTGTTTATAAAATTTTAGAGCACACACACTGTTGTGTGTTTGGCAAACCACACATATTTGAATTTTCTGTTTGGCAGATAATTGGTTGCATTTATTTTTAAGCATATAAGCAAACTCATGCTGGAAGAACCCATGTCGGAGGAGGGTTTGCTGTATTTGATGAAAATTACTTGTAGGCCTCGCATGTCCTACCCCTACTCCCCCATTGTCTTTCGGTTTTTGTTGTTGCATATTTATAATCGATATTAAGTTCCGGGTTGAGAGACACCCATATGACCTATCTTTGATGAAGATAACTTGTAGTCACCTCCCTGACCTCCCCTCTACCTTCCCTTTCCTAATTATTTTTATTTATGCATATTTATAATCTACATTAGATTCCAAGTTGATAGACACTCATATTGCCTATATTTGAGGACATATTTATTCTTCCCTCCCCCCTTCCCTCCCATTGTCTTTAAATTGTTGCATATATTTCATCTATATGACATTTCCAGCCTTACTTTACAATATTTTGTTGAAAATGCAACTGGACAAAAATATCTTTGGAAAAATTGTCTTGGGATGAAATATCCATTGGATGAAATACCATAGGATGAAATGTCTTTGAACAAAATGTTCACTGAATGAAATGTCCACTGGATGAAATATCATTGGATGAAATGTCCTTGAATGTGAATACCATAATATTTAAAGTGTTAAAATTACAAATAAAATTTTTTAAAGTAAAAATTATTTATCTGTTGTTTACATGGACTGTTTGATACTTCAAGTCCTATAAAACCTATAATTACAGTCAAGAATCTAATTATCCCAAAACAAAAATTATAGAATCATATACAAGTTATATACACTGGTGGTGTAGTGGTTAGCGTGTCGGCTTTCTATTGCAAAGTTCGGGGGTTCAAACCCCTAGAATGGAGGTTTTATAAAAAAAAAACTATCAGCAGTGCCTGGCAGTAGGCAGCAGTACTGTCAGTATGGTATAGAGCCGAAAACAAATGATGTTGGTTGGGTCTATATCCAATACAGCTGTAGGCATGATCAGGACGACTTGAACGGCTACAGTACTGCGATGTGGAAAGCAAGAGGGAAACTACCACATTACAATCCCTAGTAAAGATTATATGGTTGGACAATATGAGTTCTCTCGAGGTAAAACAATCCGGAGGTAAAATAGTCCCCCAATCGGATCTCCGGGCGGGGACTGCCTTGAGGAAAACATTTGTCGAAAGTAAATTACGAATAGGGACTTGGAACGTAAGAACTATGAGAAAGGCAGGAAAGCTAGAGAACTTGAAAGAAGAAATGAGAAGAAATAGAGTCGACATTATAGGGCTAAGTGAAACTAAATGGGAGGGAGAAGGACAGTTTGACTCGGAAGAATTCACGGTAGTTTATTCTGGAGGAAATAGTGGGGAAAGGGGAGTAGCTCTGGTACTTAGGAAAGATATGATGAAAAGCGTGACAAAGATAATAGCAACGAACGATAGACTGATGGCAATAAAGCTAAAAGCAGTCCCAGTGGACATGCTGATAATCCAGGTATATATGCCAACGTCAGCTCATGACGATGAAGAAATAGATGAGATCTATGAGCAAATTAATGAAATTTACGAAGAAGACGGAAGAGGAAAGGTAAACTGCATAATAATGGGAGATTGGAACAGCATAGTCAGAGAAGGACAGGAAGAAAATGTTGTCGGGCAATACGGACTTGGGAAGAGAAATCGAGGAGGGGAGAAACTCGTAGAATTCTGCATCAATAACGACCTTGTAGTGACTAATACATGGGTCAAAAACCATAAACGAAGGTTATACACATGGAAAAGCCCAGGAGATAGAATGAGATGCCAAATAGATTACATCCTTGTAAAACAAAGATTCAGGAACAGCATAAAGAACGCCAAGGTATTGCAAGGAGCAGACATTGATTCAGATCACAGCCTTCTAATACTTGACATGAGTACAAAGCTCAAACAAATAAGAAAAACGAGAAGAGATAGACAGACCTGGGACCTAGAAAAACTGAAAGAAAGGCAGGATGTAGTCAGCATGAAGTTGGAAGATAACCTAGAAAGTTGGAAAACAAACCGAAGACCGTTGATATAGAATGGGATGAAATTAAAACCAGTATCAAGGATACCTTGGATAAAGAGATTGGAAAACAAGAGAAGAAAATCAGAAAACCATGGATCACGAAGGAAATGCTGGAGAAAATGGATGAGAGACGAAAATGGAAAAACGTTAACAGTGAAGAAGGTAGAGCCAACTATAGGTGTATAAACAATGAGTTGAGAAGGGTAACAGATAAAGCTAGAGAAAATTGGATAAAAGGAAAATGTGATGAAATAGAACAAATGGAGAAGTTAGGACGGTACGATATGATGTACGCTAGGGCACTGGAATTAGAAGATAAGAAGTCTAATGGAATTTGTGGTAAAGGAATTATGAATACGGATGGGAAGATAGTCTCAGAAACAAAGGATGTAGCACAGGTATGGGAAGAATACATTAAGGAATTATACAGCAAACAGGCAGGAGCGGCAAAAATAGAACTGGAAAATGAGGAAAACATTGAAGAAGACAACTTAGGACCAAGTATTATGGAGAGCGAAGTAGAAAAGGCGATAGTGGAACTAAAGAAGGGGAAAGCCACGGGCAGCGATGGAATACCGGCTGAGATACTTAAAGTCATAGGATCAGAAGGACTAAAAGCGATCACGAAATTAATTAATAAGATTTACGACACGGGAGAGTGGCCTCAGGATTTCCTAGAAGTAACAATGATCCCTCTAAAGAAGAAGCCAAAGGCAATGCAGTGTAAAGATTACAGAACTATAAGCCTTCTGTCACACACATCGAAGATCATCACGAGGATTCTTAATAAAAGGCTGGAGAAAAAGGCAGAAGAAATAATAGGGGAAGATCAATTCGGTTTCAGAAAAGGACGAGGAACTAGAGATGCTATAGGAGTAGTTAGAATCATATCAGAAAGGGCAATAGAATACAGTCAAGATATATGCGCATGTTTCGTAGACTGGCAGAAGGCCTTTGATAGAGTAAACTGGGTAAAGTTGATGAAGATATTAAAGGATATAGGTGTAGACTGGAAAGACAGGAGACTGATTAGGAATCTATATGAGAATCAAGTTGTAAAGGTCAGGTTTGAGAATGTGGACACCTGCGGAATAAATATCGGTAGAGGAGTAAGACAAGGCTGCTGCCTATCGCCAACCCTATTCAATATATATGGAGAAAGTCTAATGCAAGAAGCTTTAGAAGGCACAGGGGATTTCAAAATTGGAGGAAGGATTATAAGAACAGTAAAATACGCAGATGATCAAGTACTTCTAGCAAGAAAGGAAGAGGAGCTACAAAAAATGATAAATAGACTAGTGATAACAGGTAGAAAATACGGTATGGAAATAAATACAGAAAAATCCAAGGTCATTCGAATATCGGGTAAAGAAGAGAATCTGAACATAACTATTGGGGGAAAGCCATTAGAACAAGTTTCAGAATATAAATACCTTGGAAGTATCATAACACGAGAGGCAAAATGTACGGATGAGATCAAAACTAGAATAGGAAAAGCAAAAGCGGCTTTCAGGAGAAAGAAACAACTACTTACGGGGAATATAAGGGAAGATATCCGCAAGAAGTTGATAAAATGCTACGTATGGAGTATAGCATTGTATGGGGCAGAAACATGGACGCTAAGGAAAAATGACATCAAATACTTGGAAAGCTTTGAAATGTGGACTTGGAGGAGAATGCTGAAGATAAAATGGACAGATAGGATGAAATACGATGAAGTGCTACGAAGAATAGGAGAGAAGCGAATGATTATACAGACTATCAGAAAGAGGAAGGCTAACTGGGTTGGACATTACCTGAGGAGAGAGAGTATGATTAAAGACGTGTTAGAAGGAAAACTAGATGGGAAAAGGGAAAGAGGTAGGAAAAGGTTTCAGCTGATAGACGAATTGAAAGGGAAAGAGAGTTATCAAGATATAAAGAGGACTCACTCATCACTCTAATTAAAAAATAACAAAGAATTTCATGGAATATTAAGAAGATAAAATAATGCAGTTAAAAAATTAAAACTTCTATGAACATCAGTATATAACAGCAGCCCTATATAATTTGCTTGGTTGTGTGTCAAGTGTTATGCTCAACTGTGACACCGCTATTAAACAGCCATTATAAAAGAGTGGGAGAATTGAGAACTATTTACGACCGACTTTAGTGCCATTTTTAACAAACTTTCGGAGTAGGTAGAAGATAGACATTTGATGGGAATGTTTGACTCTTATAGCAAAAGCCATTTATGAAAAAAACCCCAAAAACAACTCGGGTTTGACTCCAGAAGAGAATTTCCATTTCCCATAAGATAACATGTAAAAATCAATTAAGCAACATGCAAGCTTTTATTATTTTGCTCATAAAAATTAGAATAATTGACTCTCGATCTTCAAACCAGAACTGTTTAAAAAGAAAATGAACCAAGTTTATTATTCTTATTGTCAATTGTCTCCCTCAGCTCGCAAATGCTCAAATGTAATGTTTAAATGACTTATTTTGGTAAAATTTAGCAATTTCAAGAGAATTTGTCTTGACCGTCATTGTCAAAATTGAAACCCCATTACTGTCAATTCTCATATTAGTAATATGCACGTAAATATATTCCTTCCCGTCGTAATGACAGGCTTTCATATTAGTTTTTAATAACTGGAGTTCTTGCTTCTTAACAATAGGTTTGTCTTTGAAGCTTTATGCATCATTCCATAATATGACAGGTCAAATATTGGAGTACATTTACTATTCAGACTTATAAATCCTCAACAGAAGGAACTGGGAGCGATAAGCCCTAACAATTTCATTTAACAAATGAAATGCTCGGCACAAGGGAGACCAAGGGCTGTAATGCATCAAAACTAGATTTACTGCAGCTCCTATAAACAAGTGACAACAGCAGATTTAACCATTAATTGATTAATTTAATTTAATTAATTAAATGTGAATTGTATTTTGTATGCCTGTCTCTCAATGGTTACCTATGTATGTGCATAATTTTTTTAATGTCAACCATCGGACAAAACAAACAAAACTGGAATACTCCTTTAGCCAAAACAACTAGTTGTTTTGGCTAAAGGAGTATTCCACTTTTGTTAGTTTTGGCCAAAGTTATTGAGCTACTATCAATCAACCATCGGAGTTAAAGATAAATTTAAATGGGCTCATTGCCCATGCATAAATAAATAAAGTAATTTTAAGATACCTTTGAGTCAATGTTGTATCTTCTATTATTAAACCTATCTACACATGCCCTCAAGGCACATTCTTCTGCTTGGAAATCCCAGGGTCTGGCATCTAGATCTACAAATGAAAATTCAAAAGATAAGCAACATTTTTAGGAATATGCAAAAACAAATCAAACAATTTTAAACAATGAAATTAAGTTACCATTTCCAAAAGCCCAATCATCATTCAATCTATGCCGAACTTTTTGATAAATTGCACTCATTGTCTTCATGTTGGATTTTCTCCACTGTCTGCCAAGATATTTTGTCTGCATTTTGAGAAGCTTCAAAACATACAACTGCATCATAGCATGACGAACCTTCAGAGTTCTTTTCAATATTGGTGCAGATTTGAAAACTACCAGCATCTAAAACATAAAATATTAATTCCTTAATGCACAAAAAATTGAAAAAACAACTAAACGCTTATTTAGCTGAAAGTTTGTTTTTTCCCATCAATTAACTCATAAATAAAAGCAAGACCCTAAGATAAGAATTTCTATTCTCTATTAACTCCAGTTCCATAGACCTTTGAACCCTTTCAATAGCACATCCATTAACATTACATTAAAATTTACAAAGGCTTTTGTATACAATTCCATAATACTAGAAATAAAACTTTTTTTCTCATCACAAATGTTTTTGTAGGCCAACCCTAATAAAGTCTTTTATATATACATTAAAACTCGTTTATAACAAACATGTAAATAACGAAATCTCGTCTGTAACAAAAAAATTTCTCGGTCCCTTGGACTTCTCCATAACCGCAGTAATTACATTTCATGGGTGTAACGAACACGAATGTTACAAAATCTCGGCTATAAGGAAGTATTTCTTGGTCCCTCGACCAAAAAATGTCCCATTTATAATGAATTTGGTAAACTCAGATACAAAAGTAAAATACTGAAAGATTACATTGTGCTCATATATGGTTTCATAGCCCCGTAAATCGCCCCTCCACTCCCCCCTTCTGTAGCCGTCACACACGCTTGCTCAAGCTGCCCCCCTCACCCTCCAGCTGGCAGGCCAACGAGTACGGCCACGGCCGTACTGAAGCTGTACCGTCCCATTCCCCGTGTGAGACTCATTTTTATAGGTTTTATTAATGCCTGCATATTTTAATTTATGTGATAAATAAACTTAATTTGCATGATATCATAAAACATGGTATAAAATCATAGCAATAAAAATGTTAAATCCAATGGAAAGAAACAAAAATGGTCTTACGTGGTGAATAAGCAAGAAAATTGAGAACGCTGCGTATTATAAAGCACTTTTAATACAATTAAAATCTTATTAGGTACATAATATTAAACAACAAATATTTAAAGTTTTTTAAAGAATGAAGCAATTGTTGATTGACGAGCAGCTGTCTTTGATGCTGCGTGGGCTGCGTTTTCAAGGCGGTGAATCATTCAAAACATTTGGTCATCTACGTTCAGCTAGCTTATATACCTCCGGAATGTTTAAAAAGCTTCCATTCCCTCAGCTCGAGTCACTGGCTGACATTCCTCGTCATGGTCATCCTCGTCTTCACCCTCCGAGTCCCCTTCCGAGCCACCCCCACCGTGAGAATTGAGTATCTCCTCGACGGTCTGTATGGCTGTGACGGGAGTGGAATCGTCCGCCGACACATACTCATCAAAATTTAAAGATGACTCAAAAAGTGACAGGATGTTATCCCACCTATCAGTGGCATCTGGGCTATTTTCTACTTCTGAAGGGAGTCCATATCAGGGACAACCTCTTTGGCATCGTAGAGTTCCCCGAACCCAGCCTTTCGGAAGCAGTTCTGCACTGTTTGAGGATTAACTTGGTCCCATGCCTCCTACAGCAAGGAAAGGGAAGACGAATAAGCAAATGCCATATTTTCACATGGATGATAGTATAACAAACTTAATGGAGAAAATAACGATACTCACAGCGAGAAAATGCATGGCTTGGTAGATGTTTATTTTCATGGCTTCCTTGTATTTCTTCTGGTCATTTAAATTCAATAGCCACCGAAACACCATCTTTCTGAAGTAATGTTTCACAGCTCTGATAATTTCCATATCGAGAGGCTGAAGCGTTGATGTTGCATTAGGTGGAAAGAATTCCACATGCACATTTTTCAGGAATTCCAAATCTGTCGGGTGTGCAGGGCAGCGATCGATGAATAGAAGAAATTCGCTGTTTTTCGCGCCCATCTGTCGATCTAGCTTCTTTAGCCACTCAATAAAAATAGATCCCGTCATCCAGGCCTTTTTTTGGTGCTTATATTCACATGGGAGTGTTTTTATGTTCTTGAAGCACCTTGGTTTCGCAGATTTTCCAATTACAAAGGGCTGAAGTTTCTCTGAGCCATCCGTATTACAGCATAGCAGCACAGTGACTCGCTCTTTGCTGCGCTTACCGCCGTGGCAAGACTCCGTATGCGACACCATGCTCTTGTCTGGTAGGAGATTGAAGAACAGTCCCAATTCATCAGCATTTAAGGTGTTCTTGGGTGCATATCCCTGGTGTTTGGTCTGAAGAATCTTAGTAATCCATAGATCAACTGATGTTTGATTGACAGCATGAGATTCACCGCTAATTTGACGGTATACTATTCCTTTCCTTTTCCTAAAGCGATCTAGCCATCCGTTATTAGGAGAGAACCCTTCGATACTTAGTCTCGTAGCAATTTTCGCTGCTTCTTCTTTAATGTGCTCCCCACTCAGAGGGATATCTTGGGCCCTTGCTTGATGCAACCACTCTGCAAGCACGTCCTCTAGGTCCTCATTCTTCGCAGTTTTCACTTTCTTCCTCTTTGCGCTGCCCTCAACAGCTGCCTTTTCAATGGCTTCTAGCTGGGTCAAAATAGTGGAAAGGGTTGATGGAGATATTTCATATTTATGAGCAATATCCTTTTTGGTAAGATTGCATGGATTCCTACTCACGTCATTTAAAAGTTTTAATTTTTCTTCTATGGTAAAGGGATTTTCTCTTTAGCTTTGCTCTCTTCTCTCCTGCTGGCTGAATGGAAGACATGTCACTGTCACTTGAGCACACGAAAAGTCCAAATGCTCACCTCACTTCAACACGCATGAAGAGATCTGGATGACTTTCCAGCGATCGAAAGTCTCCACAGGCTTGTGTGCCTATCAGCGACAAGCGTTTCTCCATATCCCTTGTTGCTTCAGTTTGCCTATTTTTCCTTCTCCCTCCCCTCAAAATTAAACCTGATAGTGAATGGCTCATTGTAAAGTTGCCAATAGCATCAGGCTTCACGAATTAAGTTCTGTCCATTAAATAGATTGTAGGCCAAAAGTGCTGATCTGGTATGATGTGTGACAACTGGCTCCAAGGGAGTAGCTGTGTCTAAAATTGCGTAATAAGAGCAGTGGCTGGTACACACGTCACAGCATGAGTGAACGCAATCAGCACGAAATAATGATATAGGCACAAAAAATGAAAATGTATGTGAAAAAATGTACTGTAAGTCCTTAAAACAATCGAATTAGTAGTTCACTAAGATCTCCATTCATCAGAAATGTACGTGAAATACTTTTACATCTATAACCATCTGTAAAATGTTGAACAATTTTTTACGTATGTACCATACATTATTCTTCAAAAAACACGAACATAGCTTGCTTGGAAGTTGACAAAGATTCCATAGAATACATAGTAATGCATTGTGGCCAGTTAACATTAAACAAAAATCTACCCTCGCGTTTCAGACGGCAGAAATAGCATTTTTCAGATATAACAAAGTCACGCTTATAACGAAAAAAACTGTCGGCCCCCTAAAATTTGTTATAAACAAGCTTTACTGTGATTACTCAATGTCTGTGTCTGTCCATCCATCTGTCCCACCCCCCTTATCTCTTGAACAGTTTGTAATAGAGAAATGCTGTAAACACCATTTTGTTTCTGCCAAATAGGAGACTCTGGGAAAACTGTTTTCGTTAACAGAATTGTTCCAGGTTCAATTCCATTTCTGCGAAAGCGATGTCTTTACTTGGTGTTCTCTACAGATTCACTGAAGTTTCCAATCTGTTAGCTTTTAAGATATTCTTTAATGGTTGTGTTGCACCTATACTAAATGACTGCTCTCCTATTTGGTCCACTGCTACTCCTTCAAACATAAAATGCCATGACTCTATACGAAAGTTCTTCTACGCCATAGTTTGAGGTCGGACGTGGGGTAGAGCACTCTCTTTAAGCATTCCCTCCTTTCCTCATAATCATCTTATTACAAATCTTAATTACCTTCATTTTCTCATCAATGGTTTATATTGCTCCCCTGTACTTTCATCCTATTTTTCTCTCCATGTTCCATCTCGCTCCAGTCGCCTTTACCAAAATTTCGACTTTCCGTCTCCCAATGCTCTCGCTCTTACCATCTCCCATTTGCATATAATTCCTTACTGGCTTCACTTCCGAATCTTGACATTTTCTCACCCACTTCTTTCCGTAATAAACTACCTAGTACATAATTCTACATTTCCCTAATTTCTGGTGGTTTTATTATGATCATTTCAATTGCTGTTAATATTATTGTCTCATGTTTATTATAGTTATTTATTTTAATGTTATATTATTTGTACACTTATATGTTTCAATGTAATGGGGCCTCTGTGCTGTTTTTGAAAATAAATAAATAAATAATTACCTCATGTTCAATTAGTCGTAAAACATAATTGCACTTTTTTCAACCCCACAATCAAAAATTTTGAAATATAGTCTGACTCAAAGTATTGGTTATGAGAAAAATGCTCAATTTTGACGCAACTGAATTTTAAATAAAACATTTTCATAAAATGCCTGGTTTTTTCAGGGCAAACCAGTTTTTATAATGTTAGATTTTAGAGGTTTTACTTTAGTAGAAAATATTACAACGAAAAGATGTAATACTCACCATAATACGTGAATGTTTCCATTTTGTAAGTTTATTCAATATCCGAAGCAAATTTATGCAGGAAAACATATTACGCCAGCAAAATCTTTGATAATCACCAATTTCTAAACTATCTGTGGTTAATTCTGGTTGATCTCCAATGATACATGATGGAAAATCCAATATGGGTATTCTATATTTGATAAAGAAATCACAATTATGAAATTAAATATTACACAAAATTTCACATTATAATGTAAAATAGGACAAAATATTTTGCACTTTAAGTTTTGTAAGTTTTTCAGTTCAAGATAAACCAAAGCATCACACTAAATTTATAGATAACTGTTCATCAGTAAAATGCATATGAAGTCAATGATACATTTTAGAGTAATTTTAACTAATGTAAATCATATCAACTAAAGGGAATTATGGAAATAAAATACTGTTTCATAAAAAATATTAGGAGATATATTTTTAAATGTTTTAATGATGAATACACAAGATTTATGTGAATAACAATGAAAAATGTGCAACCTAAAAATTTAGTGAAAAAATAGTTAGACAATCACTGAAAAGTTGTAAATACATGTACAGTATAGAATGGTCAAACTCAAGCTATCCTATGTAAAAAAATGACAATCATTGAATGAAAGATTTAAGAGGAACATCATCTAAGATTAACCTTTCCACTAAATAGGTTTTTAACGACTTCCTAATACCAACATGGGTAAAAATCATAAGGCCTTTGGTTACTTTTTAAGATCATTATCACTAGTTTTCTGTCTTATGACAGGTCCTATGAATCCTTAGATTGGTTTGATGGTATGGTGGTTTTCCATTGCCTTCCACACCCGACACACACAGAAGGGAGGAGTCATTAGCCTACTCTTTGCAAAGAGCACCAACTGCTTAATGATCCTTCTGAAGGATGGAGAGCTGATTTGTGCATTCTCCTCATTTTTGTTTCCTTGTTCTCTTAGTTTGTACAAACAGAAATAGGGGACCAGGCAACCTCAGAAAAAATCCTACTTTTGCAGGATTTGTGCCTGCTGCCCCTTCAAGCAGCAGCCAGTGTCCTAACTACTACACAACTGGCACCTCCCTTTTACCATATGATAACATTTTTATGATTTGCTTCAAATCAAGTCCTTACTGTTTCATCATGTCTATCTGTAGGTCAGTTTGACCATTAATTTATCTGTCCACATGCCTGGGCACTTAGGTTAAAATTGTACCAAAATGAAAAAAGCTGCGACTTTCTGAGTAGATTGTCATACTGGTGCTATTTGTTCTGCATTAACTTTTAATTTTGGGAAACCCTGAGGGAGAGCTTTCCTGGTCACATTTTCGAAGATAAAAAATATAAATTTGGTAAATATTTAACCAGTACAAAGACCCATATTTCCTAAAAATGAGGTGTCTATATCTTTAAAAAATTAAATCTCCCCCCACAGTAATTCAGGGGTGCAAGATAACAATCCCCTTAGACAAGGCCAATCCACAGTCAGTCCTGATTTAAAAATTACCTTTAAATTAATTTATCTATATTCTTCTCTTCTGCAGCAATTAAGTACAACTCAAATATTTACCTCGAGTTTTACAAATCTTTCACCATTAAAGAGGGCAATGAAGTTACTCCAGACAATATTTAGAAATGTCTATTAGTCAGAAACTAGAAAAAGAAAATGTTAATGTGACTTTTTTAAGCATACTGGAAGGAACAAATCCATAGAAGAAAAAATAGAAAATTTTATTAAGAGAAATGTAGACAAAAAACACCCTGGGGTAACTTCTTTACCATCCTCTATTATTGGAAAAATTAATATGATTATCATTAGGGGCTGTCTTCAGCATCCAACATAGTTATCAGTATGCATGAGCATTCACCATCCTTCCTTATGCAATTCTCACCCCCTCCCCTCCTCTTTCTACCATAATATGCTTGCATTTACAACGCTATAATATATAAAACATTAAGAGCATAGTTTGTGCATGCATTCACTACCCCACCTAACTAATGGAATTCTCGTCCCTCCATATCCTCCTCTCTTCCTACCATGGATGCATTTGCATCTCCGAATGTTAGGGATGGAGAAAAATTTTACAGTAGAGAAATTAATCTATATATATATATATATATATATATATATATATATATATAAAATATATATATATATATAATGTTCAGCAGGCGGTGGGAAGGATGAGTGAAAGAGGGGCAGGCGGTGGGAGGGGTGAGTGAAAGAGGGGTGGGAGGTGTGAGTGAAAGAGGGGCAGGTGCAATCCCGAATCGCACCCAGGCAATGCCGGGTCACACAGCTAGTAATAGCATATGATTGAACATCAAGGAGAAAGAGAGATTAAAACATAGGTTCAAGTAAAACATGGCATGTATGGTTGTATAAAAATAATGTAATATTTTAGAGATTATAAAATGGCTACCAAGTCACATAGGCAGACATTAATTAAAATGTTATATAGCTATCTTTGTTGCTGATGGAAGAATCCATCCTTAACAGTGGTAATTTAAACCAGAGAAAAAATTGCATGATTACACATAATTGAAAATGTACTGTATTTGCCATCCAGTAAGATGTGCCAGCCAAGAAGATGAACTTTCATTTTAAATAATTTTTTCCAGAAAAATTTTAAAAGTATGTATAATATTTAAGAGAATGAAATAGCAATGTAGCATGCTAAAATAGGCAATTAAAACTATGTTTGTTCAGGACAGAACTCCAATTAGCCTTTAAACGTACATCAAACAATAAATTTCCTTATTAATTACAAAACATACATCAAGGGAACAAACTTTCATGGTGCAATATTGCCAGAATGGGCAATTACTGGGCAGATAATGCAGGCCAAGGTGCAATGTTAACATCTGAGAATCAAGTGCGAAAGTTTTTATTTTATGTTTTCAACACTTAGACCATTCCAAAATAATTTTAGAAAATTACTGATACCCCTCTCAGTCATAAAGTCACCATCTGTCTTTAGCTTGGTGCTGGTCATTTTTGCAATGAAATATGCATTGTAAGTTTTGTATAACAATTTTGGTATTCACGTATAAGTTCTTTTTTACTTTCTCTGCACAAAATCTGGTAGAATAATTTGCACAAGCAAGTGATTTTGCATTGTACAACCCAGCAAGGGTAAAGATTTCTGTTTCTCCTACTGGTGGTGAAATTTAATTTACCTAACCTGTTCATATATGAATACTACAACCAACTTATCTTCAGCCTTTAAGATGCAGCTAAATTTTTGCTAAACCTTTTTAGAAAAAATGCATCTTATTGGCTGACAAATATAGCAAGAATTTTAAAATGATTAACAGAACAGTAAAACTTTCCCAAGGCATGGGTAACACTCGAGAAGGTCACTGTGTTGTTAGAATCCATGCTAAGGGAATCATTAAACCTATGGGAAAATGGGGTTAGGTTCCACAATCAAAAGAATGTGTTCCAAAAATGTTTGCTAAATGAAACATTTTTGTTTCTGATTTCTTGCAAACATATATACTACATAAATTAATGCTGTACATCACTATGAGATTTACTCAGCCAAGTAGTTACATGTAAGATTAACCCCTCAAGCATGGTTTTAAAATGGCCACCTCAGTGATTCAAATGCCACAGAATGCAAATTGTGTTATTTTATTTCTTGGAAAATATATGAAAAAAAAAATTAAGCCTAACTTAACACTGTTAGGTCACTATGTATTGGGCTGGCAATATTTAATTTTGAAAAGATTTTGTACTTATAACTTTATTCTTAGAGGTTGAATAATGTGTGATACCTTTCATTTCATGACACTGCCCATAGGTCAGTTCCTACAGCAGTAGGATTTCTGTTTTCTTACTCTATTCATTGAGCAAACAACACATTTCCTTAACCCTGCTCTTTTCCTTCCACAAGGGTGATTATCTTTGAACAAGTGATGCTCTGTTAGCCTCACTGCATTTTTTTGGCTTGCCATTTTTCTTTACAACTCCACACGCTATGTATTTCACGAACATGTCATCTATTAGCCTTATTTAGAATAACAACTACTTCTTTTTATTGCCTTTTTTCTGATTTAAAATCTTTGCACTGTTGATATCATTCCTCGGGAAACACAGGCACTCAGTTACTTTCAATCTCTCTATCTCTGAATAGTACCTTCATCATCTTCTAATAAGATTTCAGAAGATAGTAAATATCATTCATAAGTATTAATAGCAAGAGAAAGAATATTTTTATTGTCAGTACCTTCATTTTCTGTTATAATTACCACTATTAAACTATCAAGCATCGTCCTCCTTGCTGATGCAATGCTCAATTAAGGGGGAAAAAACCTCAGTAAATATATTCTATGGGATAAGAGAGGAAATATTTGTATAGGATGGTTCCTTGATCCAAGGATCTGTGATTCATGGAAGAAACTCAACACACAAAAGATAAATGAACTGTTAAAGTGGATACTGCACTGGATAACATATGCGGGTGCGCACACTTGTTCGTTTGTGCATATTTCTGGCTAATCAACCTCTATGATTAATATAACCATAAGTCCTTGCACACCAGACACTCACAAGGGAGGGAGAAAACTTGGTGCCAGCATTAGCTTACTCATAACGAAGAGCACTACGGGGGCCAACTGCTGAATGTCTCTTCCAAAGGATGGAATGCTGACTTGAGCGGTCTCCTCAAAACACACAAGTAGGGGATGGGACAATCCCAGGTTGAAGTTGCACATGCTTGAGGGGTTAAATAATATGACAATACTCACCATATACATCTACCCACTTCTTCCACTTAAAAAATATTTTAATGAAATTCTTAGAATCCCATACAGTCAAATGTGTGTGTGTATTTTAGGTTAATCAATCTCTTGGATTATTATAGCCATATAGTCAACATTTTGAAGAAAAATGTAAGTAAATTTCTAAATTATATGATGCTAATTTGATGTTCAGGAAAAATGAAGGAAATTCCAAACATTCATTTGACTTCTTTTACAACACATTTTTATCATTCAATGGTAATTTATGCAATTTACAATATAAATTACCATAATTTATTACTTAAGAATATAAAATAGAATATATGGAAGAATCAGTTTTTTATACAGCTCGCTAACAAATTCATTGTATACATATGCATACACTATAAAAACATTTGTGATTTTCCTGTATGAAATACAGTTAACCCTTGATTAACATGGTAGTTTGGTTCCATGAAAACAGTGTAATCCAAAATCATGTTAATTGAGGCTAAGAAATCGTACAAAATAGGAGGTTTGGTTCCTAAAAAAACTTTTTTCCGGTTATTTAGTTTACACACATTTTTTAGGATAAAATAACTTTTATTTTGACATTTATCTTTAGTTTAAAGTTTCACATATTAATTTCATTGATAATATTTCAAAAATGTATAAATTAAGCTCAATCACAAAATAAATTCTATGAATCAAATTTTGATTCACCTTAGACATTGTTATTGCTAATGAATACACATTCTTGATCAGCAAAAGTCTTGAATTTAACCTAATGATAATTAAAGATTGTAAAATACTAACTTGACAAAGGAATGCAGGGGGATAAATAACTTAATTTTAACTAGATGTGAAGAAAAGTAGATGAAATATATCCACAATTTTATCATGCAAAAACAACCGGTTTTGAGATAACTGCATCTTATAGAAGTTTACTTCTTCTGGATGATGAAGTAGCTATGTCAAAACCATTCGTATTCACATAATAGATCATGAAAATATCTGTACTCCTATTCTTCAAAGCTAGTTGAAATGGGGCTGAGCATACTTTTACTCCTCTAAACCTAAGACACCTCCTGCCTGGAGCCCTCCTTACTTTTAATTTTACATATAGACAAGAGGCCTGAGCTAATGAGCTTTATATTTTAGGAATAAGTAACTAATCATTTTTAAATTACAAAAAAATGTTTCTGAACAAATAAACATTTTAGCTAAAGAAACAAAATGAAAAACAGCCTATATTAAGCAAGTAAAATAACCAATTTACATACCTTTAATTAGTGATAAGTATCACCATTGAAGCACTAATATATATATTATCAATTCATATTCCAACTAATGCTCTGAATCAATAAACATCCAGCGTGAAGAAACAGTATAACACAATACAAATGACTTTTTGAGCAGTAAGTATACAATATGGCCATTATTGTTTTATGAATTTATATCACAGTTAATATGCTGAAATAATACAGAAGTAGAGAACAATTCACAAACCTTAAAGTTAATATCACAACTTAGCCGCTAATATATATTTCAATCATTAAAAGTGTGTAATTAGTTACGTTACTAAAAGTAAACGACAGTGCTTATTTGGTAGATGATGTATTTTGGTAACTTCATGGTGCTGTCATTAAGTTACGCTACATAAAGAAGATTTATAGTTATTATATAGGTACATGTCCAGGTTCGATTTTCTTCAATGCATTTGGCCAGTCTCACAATTCTTGTTTTTGGAATACAGAACATTTAAAATTATATTTTAATATCAATGATAAGCCTTACTTCCATGTTTTGCTCATATATGTTAGGTTAAGTCTTACAGGTAATTAGACCTTGTCTTTATAGGTGGAACCTGGAAGGGTGTCCCCCAGGGCTCCATGGCTGACACCTCGCCTTACTTCCTGCAGACCCTAGCACCAGCCCTGCTCATAAGTGCTTTACAACTTCTTTATTCCATACCTCTGGTCTGGGCCACACATGCCAATCTCAATAAAAATATTACACTAACGCTCTTCTGCGGATAAAAATGACCCACTGCTGCTGTTGCTCAATATTTGAATGCAAATTGAAATTGATCACTACAAGTTCATATCCATAAACAAGGAAGGTACTATAGTCCTTTTATGCTCTTATGGTGCTTGACCTTGGAAGTGTCATACTGCTGCAGCCAATCAAAGCCTGAGTGACTGGTGATGGAGTGGGGAGCAAGTCAGTCTCTCTCTGACTGCCACGGACTTCACTTCACTCTGAGCTCGACGGTGTTGCCAGTTCGACTGCGATAACTCAGTATTTTTTCCATTCGCATGCAACTATCAGCAAGAGATGCCAACACTCTTCAATATTCCGGAGCATTTTGAAAGCTGAGAGTGGTGGGGAAGGAGAAAACGCTCCCATTGGCCATTCACAAAGTGAAAATCAAGCACCATAAGAGCAAAAAAGGACTATAGCAGCTAGAAAAAAGTATAAGAACAAATATAATCAAAGCTTTCTAGATACTGCAGCAATTTGACCTGCACCAGACCAGTTACAGGTTAAATGAAATATAATAAAGAAAATTATTTGTATGGGATCTCAATTTTGTCTGAAGAAAGATTTCATTAAAAGTACTGGTTAAGTGAAAGAGGCAGATCAACTTATATGGCAAATATATCACTAAACAAAAATTTAATGCTAAAAAATTGAGGTTGACTTATACAGCGCTATATATAGTAACACTTTGCATGATAATGATATTTGTCTTTTGTTCAGGAATATTTTTGATGCAAAAACTTATTTAAGCAAAGATATGCAACAAAGTATTAAAATATCATTGTACTTACACATTCTTTGCACCCACATACGCTGTTATATTTTGATTAAAAAACTTCAAAACCAAGGGAATACAATTAGCAAAGACTAAGTGCTGCGACATGAACTCAAACTGATAAACATGATTCAATTTAAAGTGTTTCAGAAGAAGTAGTAATATGCCAGAAACAGCTTTAACAATAATTTCCTTGTGACGATTAACATCTATGCCAAGTTCCATGGACTGAAGAACTGTCATCCTGCAATTAATAATCCAATGTCATCAATAAAAGCACCATCAAAAAATTCACAAAATATAAGTTTTAAATGTGTCCAAAAGACGCTAGAGGATGGCTTTAAAACTTACGGCATTTCTTCTGGTAAAACATCTGCCATTATATTTATTGAGTCTGTCTTTGCTTTTGAAGTTGGTGCTGCAGCCAGCAATATTTTTAACAGAGCAATCATATACTGAGGTAAATTAGGAAGCATTGCCTAAAAAATTTAACTTGTACATAAAACATTGCTTAACAAGGCAAAATGAATGTATTTTACCACAACTTCAATCAATAACCACAAACCTGGTATAAAATTTCTACAGGTGTCAAAGGAACTTCTACCTCAGGATTTGAAACTGGGTTTCTAGCAAGCTCTTCTTCTCTTTGAACTTGGACTTCTGCCAATGATGTGTACATATGCTGCAGTAAAAATGCATATGATAATATATGCTTATTAAAAGTTAACTGGGGAAGAAAGTACCATAATTATCTTAATCCAAGACGACCCCGAATCTAAGATGATCCCCCCTTTTAGCAGACTGTCAAAACAGGAAAAAGATTTTATGATCTAATTTCTCATTGACTATTTGGTGTATATTTTTAACACATGTATTCAGCATAGGTATACTAATTTGTTCATTAATTGAAATGGCTTGTTACAAATTTTTGTTTGAAAAAAAAATTTTAATGAATTTTTAAAATTAAGACTATTACGAGGGTGTCAATAAGCAAGTCACAAATGAAAGCAACTTCAGCTTTATTAATTGTAGGAGTATGGGCTCTTAGCACTAGATAGCAACACTCGTGTAGCTGGAATACAACATATTGTTTCATGCGTGCCCCTCAGATGGAAGTGTAAACATGCCTTTTGTGCTACAAGAGTGTAGTGTTGAGGAGCAACATGCTGTTGTGCATTTTCTGTGGGCCAAAGGACATTCGGACAAGGATATTCACAAAGAAATGTTTCCTGTGTGTGGCTATAACTGTTTGTCATGTAAGGCTGTCCATAACTGGGTGGAGAAATCTGCACAAGGGCATTCCACACTGCAGGACAATCCTAGGTCGGGATGTCCCGTTCAAATTGAGACTGATGCAGTTGTGGTCCAAAGTGGAAGCAATGATCAAACAGGCAGATGTCAATTGATGATAAAGCGAATGCTGTAGGATTTTCCCATGGATTAGCCCACAGCATAGTGCATGATTGCCTTAATTTTTGAAAAGTTTGCACACGATGGACTCCCAGGGAACTGAAACCGGAAAACAAAACACTCTGCGTGGGACTTGCTTTGGAACATCTTATTTGGTACCAGAGATGCTATGTTGCAAAGGATTGTGATGGGATATGAGTCGTACATTCACCACTTCATACTGGAGTCAAAACAAGCATCAATGCAGTGGAAGCATTCTGGCTCACCCACAACCAAAAACGTTTAAGGCAGTGCCATCAGCAGGCAAGTTAATGATGACGATCTTCTGGGACTGTCACGACCTTATTCTTGAGCATTACCAAAGTCATGGTGATACAGTGAATGTTGCATCCTACTGCACATTGATACATGACCTTCGAGATGCAATTCACCGAAAATGGCCTTGACTCTTGACATGCGGCATACTGCTGTTGCAGGACAATGCAAGACCACATACAGCAAGAGCGACTCAAAGATGTCATCTGGGATTTGGGATGGGAACAACTTCAGCATCTGCCCTACAGGCCCAACCTTGCCCCCAGCGACTTTCATTTGTTTGGGTTACTCAAACAACACCTGGGCAGCAAACGTTTCTCTGATGATGCCGAGGTTCAAGATAGTGCACGTCAGTGGTTACAACACCAACTGATATCTTCCTACACCGAGGGATTCCAGAATCTTGTAAAGTGATGGGATAAGTGTCTAAATGCACTTGGAAATTACATGAAAAATCGCATATTTAGTATTACCTTGGAGATTATGTTAAAAAACAAATGCTTCCTTTGGGAAAATTTCCTGCTTACTTATTTTTATGCATTAGTTTGTGACTTAATTAATAACTCACCCTCATAATTAAAATCTGTTTTGTAAGTTTGCAATGAAAAATTTCAGTAGACAATTATTTTATCTTATATTTCATTTGTTTAAAAAACATTGATTAATTGCGTAACCTTACTTCCTACTTACAACTCATTGCAGTCAGTTGGTTGTACAAAAATTAATATCAGAATGAATCGCAATTCCCTTTGCGAATTATGTGAGACACATTGGATGGTGTATGGCAAGGGATGACTTCCCACCCAAACCATGTATCCTCCTGCCATACACCAGTCATGGTGTCTCACCTTCCAATTCGTCTTGTGATGAATTGATGCATTATGAGTTTGTCATGCGATGTATTGTTGTGTGCCAAATTGACGCACCACGAATTGAAGTGCGACGAGTTGATGTGCTATCAATTGACCATGATATATTGATGGTATACAACTTCGTATCTGAATTTAAGATGACCCCCGATTTTTGCAAGCTGAAATTTGGAAAAAACTCATCTTGGATTTGGGTAAATATGGTAACTCAACAGATCATACACCTTGAGAAAATATTTTTTAACTAACACTTTGTCTGTCAAATGATAATAAACAATAATCTAAAATTCCTTCATAAACAACTGAATTTTTGGGCATTTCAACATCAAGAATTTTTCATTGAGGCTTTAATTCCCTTCTTTAACATGTCTTTTCACTTTTGCGTTTCTTTTGGAAATATTTCTTTTACTCTACTAACACAATAGCAAAATTCATTGTTTTAGCATACACATGTGAAAAACAATCTGATAAGGAATAATTCGGAGAAATTATACCAATATGGCTCATCTTTCAATGAAAATATGTTGGCATAAAAATGTAAAAAAAAACATTACCCAACTGACAATATATTAATTAAAATAAACCACAGAAACTAGATGAAAATGATCTACACCTCATCAATTGCATCAAAAATATATCTACAAAATACCAAAAACAAAAAGAGAGCTACAAAAACAATATCTATGTTATACCAGAGGACACCAAAATATCACATTAAAGTCATATAATACAAATGATTTAGCACAGCGGTTCCCAACCTGGGGGTTGCAAAAGGTTTGCAGGGGGTCATGAAAAGGGAACAACGTATATGGAATAGTTTCAATATTTTTTGTTTTTTTTTAAAGATGTAGTACTTTACTAAAATTATTAAATTCTTATAAAATGTACAATAAAAGTTGTTCAGGATTACAATGTAAGCAATGGCATACCAGACACCCATAAAACCCCTGCCCAGTGGGAGAGCCCATGGCCAAAGGGGGCCCCAATTTTTTTGCGAGGGTTTAAAATTTTTTTTCTAAGATTTCTAATTTGTCTTGGCAGGAGAGCCCAGGCATGGATTTAGGGAATGTGAGGACCCAAGGCGATTATGGTTTGCGAGGCCTGTAAACAATAGTGATTTGCCACGCAAATTCTGAAGACATGTAGTTAAGATTTTGTGGAGGAAAACAAGCTACCAAATTCTTAATAATTTAGCATTTGCATATATACCGTATTAGTCCGAATATAGCCCCCCCCTATTTATGAAGCCTCAGTTTTGGGAAAAAAGTTTGAACCCCATTACAGAGCCCACTTTTTAGCCTACTTTCCAGAATGGAAACAGGCTTATAGTTTTGTTGTTGTGTGTGTCTGTCTGTCATTGTGTGGAATTTTATAGCCAGCAGTTCATTGAGGAAGTAAAGGATGATAAATTTGGCATAGGTAGGTGATCTACCCTCATCACTTGAAAATAATATTTTTTAATCTGAACTTGTTTCTGCCAAAACGCAATCTGAGTTTTCTCTAAGCACCTAGCCTCACAGATGAAAAAGCATATTTCAAAGGATGTCTATGGCTGGTCTAATAGAATTGCATCCTGAGAGTGAAAGTATGCAAGGTTTGCAAAAGTTTTTTGCTACAGTTTTGAGTTGGCCTTGAGAACCTTCATTTTCTATTTTATTTATTGGTTAAAAATATGTTTAACACATTTGCAATGGAAGGCATCCTAATTGTCCCCAACCAGATCTGGAAAATTCTGTTAACACTTTTTGCAAAATAATTGCAATATTTTGTCTAATGTTTTCATGACACAAAATATATAATTACGTTCCTGCTGTGAATTTGGGAAGCATCATCGATATTGCAAAACTTCCCAATTAAAAATCTTTTTCGCTCTGGATGTCGTTTACTATGGGTGGTACATGCCAAATAGCAAAGGTAGGACGGTAAGGTAAAACGCTAACAAGGAAAATTGAAATAAAATCATTGCTCTAGTACAGATTTCAGACACTGGTCAAGAATATTAATTGTATATTGAAAAATTTAATTAAAGGAAACATTTCCAACTCGTGGCTCGCATGCTGCATGCGGCCCATGTCATTCATTCATTATTGTTTATAGGTGTGACAGCAGCTATGGTTATTAGGACCTGTTCTCAATTCCCTTAATTTCAGTTTTTAACAAATACAAACATCTATTTTAACATCGGGATTCAAACTTGCGGTATTCCTGTGAAACACGACAAAATCGTCCCAGGAATACAGCAGATGTATGCAAGAGAAAAATGAAGATGGGAGAAGCCAACGGCCAAGAAAAGAAAAATGGAATAAGAATAATAAAATGGTTTGATAAGCGACCAGTTTTGATGATCACCACTCGACCTGAGCACATGGACCAGTTAATTCCATTTGGGAAAAGGAATAGAAGTGGTGATGCTATAATGAAGCCTCCTTCTGTGATTGCTTATAACAAAGCAAAAAAGGGATGGATGTATCTGATCAGATGTCTGCCTATTATACATGTATTTGGCGCTCCCTCAAATGGTACAAGAAAGTTGCCTTTGAAATAATTCTTGGAACATGTATTGTGAATGCATGGGTGATATATAGTAGCAACCGACAAGAGAGAAAATATATGGATATCCTGCTCATCTGGGAAAAAATTATAGAAGGCTTGTTAGAGGAACACGGGGAAACCATTCAGGGTGGTGATCTTACTGTTCCAGAGCATTCTAGGCAACGAAAACATAGCGCACCTATTCATCAAATTGGTAAATATGAGGGAAAAGCAAGAGACATTCGTAAAAGGTGCTTGTCATGTGATGAAAACTTAAGAAAGGAAAAAAGTTCTAAGTAGCTAGATTAAGAGCAAAAAGAATTTGCACATTTTGTAAAGATTGTGATGGACAACCATGTGTTTGGAATGTTTTAATGAAAAGCACCGATATAAACTTTGAAAGGAAATTTTTTAGCTCCTAAGTTGTACTATTTATAACTATAATTTTTACAATCTATTAATATTTTGTTTCATTTTTTACCTCATCTATTTTGTACATTTTTTTGATGGACTGTATTCTCCTAGTACATTAAAACATTGTAAGGCATATTTATTTATTTGAACTTTTATAATAATTCTTATTTTCACTTTTTATACTTAATTTTAAAATGTGAAAAAAGTGTCCCCTTGTTCCACAGGTAGCACACACATTGAAAAGTATATTTTCAGTTTCTAATTTTTAATATTTATAATTATAATTTTTTATAATCTAATTACATTTTGTTTTATTTTTCATCTCATCTATTTTGTGCATTTTTTGATGGACTGTATTCTCTTAGTACGGAAAAAACACAATAAGATATATTTCTTTATGTGAACTATTATGATATTTTTCTTATTTTATGCTGTAATTTGAAAATGTTTTTTATTTTGCTTTTATTTGGTTGAATAATAAACTGTTTAAAAAGGTATGCATTACGTCTGCTGATTTAAAAAATATGCAAGTTTTAAAAAAGTGTCTCCTTGCTCCACAGGTGGCACACATTGAAAAGTGCATTTTTAGCTTCTAACTTTAGCTATTTATATTTTTTATAACCTAATCAGTTTCATTTTTTATCTCATCTATTTTGTACTTTTTTGATGGATTGTATTCTCCTAGTATGTAAAAACATAATAAAGCATATTTATTTATTTGAACTTATGATATTTTTCTTATTTTAATTTTTTTTAATGCTGTAATTTGAAAATGTGATTTTTATTTTGCTTTTATTTGGTCGAATAATAAACTTTAAAAATGTATGCATTACGTCTGCAGATTTAAAAAATATGTAAGTTAAAAAAAGTGTCTACGTGCTCCACCAGTGGTACAGACATTGAAAAGTGTATTTCCTGTGGCTGTAAGCATAGAACGGAAGGTATTCAGCTTTCTGTTTCTGTTACAGAAGGATATGGTGGACAAAGGTTATGTGTGCCACCGGTGGTACATGATGTCCAACAGAAATAGTGTGCATGTACCACCAGCGGTGCACGCTGTCGCAAATGTGTTAAATTGTCTATTGGATGATACCCTCAGGATTTCTTCCTATCTGTAAATATTCACAACTGTGACAAATATTTGCAATCTGAGGTGACAAAATGCTGCCCGATAGTACCAAACAATGGCGAAGATCAGTAGTTATATTGGTGCAATGCCTGAAAAAGTGGTATTCGAGGCAGTCACATCTCTAACTTGTCTCATACTGCAGGCTTGTCATTAGCTATATTTTTCATGGCAACAAATATAATCAACAGAAACTATGGTTACCTGAAATGAATGCTTAACTCCAAGGCCCATGCAAACTTTCAAAAATTGTCCTTCTGCTTCTTCCTTGAACCTTTCAGAGCTTCCTTTGTTCAATACAATAATTCATTATTTTATGGGGCATCAGAAATGAAAATTCTGTAGCAGTTTTAACCTGGGCATTTTATAACAAAATTGCAGCTAAAGTAAAACATTTACAATTTGATATCTTGACTAGGAAGTTGTAGAATTTTGAAATTTCCCAGTTATCAAAAAGCAAACACCAACCAAACACGTTAGTTTTGGAAAACATACAGCAGTGGTACCTCTCAACTGGGGGGCCATAAAAGGTTACCGAGGTGTAATGAAAGTTTTTACATGTTGAGAAGACAAAATTGTTTCATTTTTTAAATTTTATGCATGTATATATTTAGAATAAACCAATTTTTGCATAAATAAAACAATATTTTGAAATTAATATTACATTTTATATTTATTAGTTGATGGGTAGGGTGAATGGGGTCACAATAAGGTCGGCTGCCTTAAGAGAGAGTTGCAGATGCATTAAGTTTGGAAACCAATGACCTCGAGTCATTCCTAATGTAGAAAATAAAGTAGAATTAAAATGACCAGTACTGAAAATGGAAATATACAAGATTAAAACAAATTAAGAGCAAACATTTAATTATACATAGATGAGCCTGACATGTCAGACTCAATATACAAGTATTCAGAAACAATACTCAAACATGCCAATGGTTGCAGCTTGACATGTATAACTATCATTATATATAGACGTTCCTTACAGAGGAGGAGGATATAACATATAGGAGGATACTAATATTTAGGCACTTCCAGATGAGCTGGAGATTCGAAATTTTTTTCTTAGGTAGGATTTTGTGCAAAACCGACTAAAAAAAACGAAAATCTTGAAAAAGTGCAACAATGCGGACGCTAAAAATTCGCAATTGTTTAAACAAATTTTCAAGGTTTATGTATTTCCAAATGTGCTACAGAGCTGAAATTTTTTTAGAGGTAGGATTTGTAAAAAAACGAAATAGGGATTATAGAAATTTTGATATTTTAATTTGTGTTGCCGTTAAAAATTCTTAAAGTTTAAACAAATAGATAATTGTTTCAGTACTACGAGATGAGCTAGGAAGCTGAAATTTTCAAGTTATTTACAGAGTAGTGCATTTGCACAAATAAACATTTGAATCTCTCCATAAATATATTGCGGCGGCCGTTAAAAATGTTTAAAATTTAAACAATTAGAAAAATATTATTTCACTTCTAGAAGTGCTAAAACTTTAAAATTTGGCAGAAATGTGAAGCATTAGTACTAGTACCCCATAATGGAGAAAGTATAAAATTCTTAAAATTGCAAAGTTTGGGGATTGTTTTAATTTATTATTTTTCTATGAGGGAAAAACGAAAATCGCTGCGGAGGTGAATCTTGAGAATTAAAAAAATATTTGTAATGATGAAATATGTCTGAAAAATGAATGTTTTTTCAAGGAGAGATGATATGCTTGCAGAATGCAAGCACCTTCTACTAGTATAAAATAACTATAACCAGACAGCTGTCATACCGTTTTTTAACTATATAAAATAACTATAACCAGAGAGCTGTCGTACTGTTTTTAATGTTTTTGGTGATATTAAGTATAAATGTACCCCAAATGGATTTAAGTCACATAAGCATATAATAAACTTGCAAACACAATAATTGAGCTCATTATAATTATTCACCCAGTTAGTTCACCAAACAGTTAAATCTCACAATAACAATCAGAGGTCTTATTGTGCAGTGTAAACTTAACATCTCTTTTTCTTCTCTGTAAAAGTTAAGGGAATAATAATAATAAACAGAAAACTAAACTTTAGAGCACAATAAGTGATGATTCATATTAATTAAAATGTAATATCATTTAACCCAGCAAACTAATAAATTATGTATTAATATTTTTGATATTCTTCTCTGGAATTACATGAAAGAGAATAAATTCATCTTAGATTTGTTATATGAATCAATAATTTCACTAGTTATCTATCAAAGAGCACCTGCTTGAGGACTTTGACTCCCTCGTGAATTGGTTGCGGAAGTCCAGCCAAAGAATCTCGATCGCCAATAAGAGGAAAGCCGACAAATTTTTGCCTTGTACTTTCCAAGAACTGATCAAGGTCTTTCTGCCTCACTTTTGGAGCCCAAGGAAGACCTAGAGGGGTACACAAATAAATGCATTAATCTAAAGTATTTTGGTTCACCAAGGCATTTACGAAGGGCCATGTCGTGTATTATTTCCAGCCGTGGTTGAGTCTGTATCCGGCAACATTTACAGAAAATATTCCAGCATGTTAACAGTTAAATATAACATTTTAGATAAACTTCATTCGTAAAATAAATAGGGATGATCTAAAATATTAATAATTGCTTTGAGACTTGTATAGCTAAATGTGCCCTGTGTGAACTCAGCAGTCATATTAATTACAGCTGTCAGAGTGTGCCGCACACATTGCACGTATAGATACCCTTTACCCATGATATTACTTACTTAAACTTAATTTCAAGATGATATTTTAATATAATGGGATAAATAATAAATGGAATGCATATGTGATAACAATAGTATGCTCAACTAGTACTTTTTCTTCTGCAACTCTTTTTGCCTTGTACATAACGATTTTGATCGATACAACAATACTAAACTTCCTGTTCTATTATCCATCACTTTATCCTTTAGTTGTCGCCATTTAAGACCAACCTTATGAAAAATATGTTTCTCTTATCCCATTAACTTCAGTTTTTCCTCATTTTCTCCATTCATGAATCATTTTATCTGTGGAAGATGAGCCGAAATGACGTGCTGCTACCTGGTTTACGTGCATTTTTTGCATATTGAATCGCCTGAAGCTTATAGCTAATAGCATAGGCATATCTTTTCACTTTTGTAGCAATTGCGATCTCAATACACGTAACATTATTTATCCTAGATACATGTAAAATATTTATGGCATCTGCATAAATTCTTCCTTTCCGTGGCCTTAATCACACTATTCAATGGGATCATTAGGTATAAATAACAGAGGAGACTACGCCGAGTGAAACTATGACCTGAAGAGTCGACTCCGACCGTAAACAAACAAGGATTTAACCGCTAATTCTGCCTTTATTTATCATTAACATGGCCTTCTAGCCTAAGGGTTTGAACAGGTTTCACAAACTCTCGACACAAATACAAACCACTGGAGCTGACATCAAATTCCTCAAAGACTGCAAAAAAACATGAACTCCTTCCACAATTCACGAATATTTTTCCCAAGTCCACCAACCCCACAGCAATTAAAGCCATTCTTTTTGCCAAAGAGAAAATGATAGATTTAGAAATCAGAAATTTCTACAGGAAACGGGCCCATATAGAATACGAAGCATACGAATTACACCTTAACTCGCCAAAAACTTATCCCGGTTTGAACAATCCATTTGGGATCATCACCTGCACAGAATTAAGTATGTTACCCAACAAAAAATACAAAGAAAACCCACAAAATGCACAGGAAACTACTCTCCCTTAAAAACAATCAGGAAACAGTTGTCACCCACCCAAACAACTTCACCACATTGTAGTGAACCTATCAAACTTAACTTTTACAAAGCAAGAACTAGGACTTCTCGGGAAGGGCTTAAAATATATGCTTCCATACTGGAAACTGTCAATATTGCTGACATCGAATCATCTATTAAAAAATTGCTGATCAACACCAAGAACTCCATTAGACACTCCGCATTGTCACAAATAAAACACAACCTTACAGAAATGCCAAAAATTAAATGTCACAGTCTCCACGAATACACAACAATTACACTCAACCAAAAAGACTTTTTTCCTGAAGGCCTACAAAGGAAACACTGTCGTCATTCTACATAAACAACAATATTATGAAAAGGTCAACAAGATGTGAGAAAAAGGCCCCTACACATATATTTCCAAAACCTCATCCAACAAAATGATTACAGACACCAAAAACACCCTAAAAACTTGTAATACCCTAATCACTAAACAGCTCAGATTCCAACTCCACACCCCAAACCCCATCATCCATGTACTGATTACCCAAAATTCACAAAAAAGACATACCCCTCAGACCCATAGTCTCCTCGATCAGCTCCCCAACATATAAAGTTTCCTGATGGCTCAATGAACAATTTAAGCAGTGGCCCCTCACACAAGAGTTATACATCAAAAACAACACCCACTTCATTAACCAGATTAAAAATTCAAGCCACAAAGAAAATTAAATCTTGGTCTCCTTTGATGTAGTTTCACTTTTCCCTAGTGTCCCCATAAAAGAAACCTTAAAATTTCTAGAAACATGGCTCACTGAACAAAACCTAACATAAGAAACAGTTAGGGAATATGTACAACTAACACGCCTTTGCATGAGCCAGAACTACTTCCACATCAACAACAAAATACACCAACAAAACCAAGGCACAACCATGGGAAACTCAATTTCCCCCTTCCTAGCAAACCTCTTCATGAACAACTTTGAAAAACAATGCAAGGATACTTTTACTTATTTCCCTGAAGCATGGTTAAGGTACATTGATGACGTTTTTGCAATCTTTGACACATTGAAAAGCAATATCACAGACTTCTAAGGAAAACTGAACAAACAGTGCGATTCTATCAAATTTACATACGAGGAAGAATAAGACAAAACACTTGCCTTCCTCGATTTACTCATAAAAAGACATGACAACCGGCTTACTTTCAAGATTTACCGGAAACCCACCACACATTCGGACACATACATCCCACATGATTCCCATCATCACATTGCACATAAGTTAGCATCATTTCACTTCATGATTCACCATTTACTGCAGGTCCCCCTTTCAAAACCCGATTTTCGCAAAGAATTTTCCACAGAAAAAACATTCACAACACTTAACAGTTACAACAGCCAAATAGTAGAGAATATATTATGAAAAAAGAAACACCATCTCCACGTCAAAAATCACACAACACTCACAAATGTTAACACCAAAAATCCAAAATACATTAAAATACCTTTCACTCCAGGTGTCACCAACAGACTCAGAAACATTTTTTCAGAACAAGACTTAAAAACTGTTCATGTCAACAACAATAAACTCGCCAACCTTCTTCACAACCCAAAAGACACAATACCGCCTTTACAAAAATCAGGAATTTACAAGATTGTTTGCGGGGCATGTGATAGGATATATATAGGACAAACAAAACATAATTTAGAAACACGCTTCAAAGAGCACTTAGCACACTTCAGACACAACAGGATAAACAATTCAAGTGTAGCCACCCACATACAAGAAAACAACCACCCCATCACTATACAGAATCTAACACTGTTAAAATCAATAGGCGAAGAAAACAAATTATATGCCTTTGAGAGTCTCTTTATTAAAAAATTCAAACAAACCATTACGAATATCAATCACAGCCCGGTATCTTACTCCCCCCTTTACAGTCTAACAATTCCCCCTTCCCCTCCTCTCCTCCCTCCCACCTTCACTTTCTTGCCAACCATCAATGGTTCAAATTCCCTCACACAACCCAACAGACCCCACTCTTCTTCCAGAGCTACTGATGATGAGAGCTTGGCTCTCGAAATACATATTTAGCGCTTGGTTCTTCCAGCTAAATCCTTGTTTGTTTATGGTTGGAGTCGACTCTTCAGGTCTAGGGCTTATTAGGAACTAAAATATCGCAAACGCACTGAAATTGTAATCGCTGTGAGCGGACATGCAGGTATTAAAGTGTAATAATGAATGCATCTTCGGAATTCACGTTGCGTAAGGTATTACTGTATATATTAACAAATTTTTCACTATTAATAATGTATATTTTATTGTTTTTGCAGCAAATGACTGCCAATTATTCCATTTTGGGGATGTGTTTGCTTGCTATTGTCAGTATTGAGATCAATAATAATCTTACCTTCGGTGTATAAGATGCAGGCTGATTTTTGGGGTAATTTTTCTGGGGAAAAAGTGTCTTATATGCCAAGAAGTATGGTAACTTATTTTGATGAAAAGACAAAGATAAATCCAAAAAGCTGAGGGAACCATTAATTTGTTTCAGTTGTAAGCTTGATGGCATTTAAAAGAGAATTTAGGTGAGATAACCTGGGGTACGTGCACCTCAGGGGATAATATTATCATACTAGCGTAATTGTTCGTCAAATATGATAGGTATGCATGGATTAAGTATTAAATTTAAGGCACATTTTATTCTTCCTCCTTTTCTCATTTCCTCTCTCCAATCCTCCTCCCTCTCTCCCCCCTCTGGAGAAATAGACTTCCTAGTCTCAATCTGATCCAAATAAAGACCATTATCTATCTGTCTCCCTATCTCCCTCCTTCTGTCTCCCTCTTCCCCACTATCTCTCCCACTCTCTCCCTCCCTCTCCCACTCTCTCCCTCCCTCTCCCACTCTCTCCTCTGAAAAATAAGACATCCTAATTTCAATCTTGCCCTTATAAAGAACAATCAATATCTCTCTCCCTTTCTCCCAACTTTTCTGTTTCCCTCCCTCTCATTCCCTCTGTCTCTCTCCTTTTTAGGTGTTTTTTTACCAGCAAAGTGGTAGTAACAGAACGCCTTATGGGCACATCTCGTTTGTAGGTCATAACTTTCATCTCCTAAACCGCTGGACGGATTTAAATTAAATTAAATATGAGTGATCCTTATTCAAATTTATCATCCAATTATGATTTTGCACTACATCCATCAAATAGAATTTCCACATTACATAATTACTTTAATAAACTTATACCTGTATCTCGTTAAATGGCATCCATCAAGTAAGAATTAAATACCATATATCTCTCTTCCTAGCTCTTATATAATTGGTAAGGTATAGATTAAAAAATGTATTCGAATAGAGAACAACATTTACTACAAAGAGGTCTACCAGACTATATAATTACGATTTATAGCTCTGGAGATAAAAATTTGAGAAAATTCCAAGCATAACCTCACACATTGTTTACATCTATCGTTGTGGCAGTTCTATTGGCAAACAATTAAAAATACATATTTTTCTCTCCCATGCTCTTATATGATGTTTTTACCACAATCAAGTAAACATGATCATGTAATTACGAATTATAGTTTTGGAGATACAAATTTAAGAACCGCCCAATCCTTCCATAGCGTTTTATAGGTATTTTCCATAAAGAATGCCTTTGAAATATCTGTGTATTCCATTTATGGAGTATACTTTTCCATTTTGATTATTTCTTCCTCTCTCTACTTCTCTATCTCATATTAAAGCATTCAAAGCACACTTTCCTTATGCATATAATATTAGGATTGAAACTACAATACAATCTCGAGGTATAACAATGACACGGCCAGCAAGGCAAGGAAAAAGCTTAAATTTTTCCAATAAATATGATTCAAATGTATAACTTGAATGATTTCGAACTGTAGGCTAAATGTGGCAATAAGAATAAGAAACAATATTTATTTTTCTTTAAAACGGTCCAGGTCTGAAGATCGAAGGTCAATTATTTCTAATTTTAATTTGTAAGAGTAAAGCCTGTAAGTCAAATAAATCGAATTTTACAGGTTATCTTATGGGAAATAGAAATTAACTCCTGCAGTCAAATCTGGGTCTTTTTCAGTTTTTTTCCTCATTGCCTTGTAATATTCGAATCAAGCACTCCTACCTAATTTCAATCTTCTACCTAGTTGGGAAATTTGTCAAAACACGTAAAAAAATCATGACAATCAAGCATTAAACATGTTGAAAAGATCGCGATTGAGATTTCACTCTATATGAATCAAAGCAGCGTTCCAACGGACAGAATTAGGATAGTATGTATATCATTATACAGTAGAGGATCGTTTATCCGGAATTCTAAACAACAGAAACATCCAAACAACGGAATTATTCTAAAAGAATTTTATCACGGTCCATTTTTTCAGTAGCGCCAATTTAATACATAATTGAAGAACGATTTGCCATATTAGTTACGAAAGCCACCACCACTGCTTGTTGCTTTCCAACCACGTGCGCGAGAGGTGTTAAAGGTGTTTAAAAGGTGTTAAAACTTTTTTGTTTTAAGTGGTAAACAGCAGTTTTGCAAATATTTTATTCATCCTGTCCCTCAACCGTAATAATGGAGAGAATACCCAAGAAGACGCATCCAGAAGACGTTGGGACTGGAACAAGTGCCGGCAAAAGAAAAAGACAGAATCTCACTATCCAGCAAAAAGTGGAGGTTTTGAGAAAAATAGATCGCGGCGTAAGTGTATCTCAACTTTGTCAGGAGTATGGTGTAGGACAATCTACAATATATGACATAAAGGTGCAGAAAGATAAAATTTTCCAATTTGTTGCGGAATCAGATTCAATGGCCGGTATCTCAAAAAGGAAAACTTTACGTGGTCCCAAGAGTAGTGACCTAGACAAAGTAGTGTATGAGTGGTTCCGCCAACGTAGGAGTGAAGGGATTCCTATCTCAGGTCCTATGATAATGGAGAAGGCAAAATCTTACCACGAACACCTAAAAATCGAAGGAGAATGTGATTATTCTACGGGATGGTTGCAGAAATTCAAAAATCGCCATGGTATACGGTATTTAAAAGTTTCTGGTGAAAAAATGTCAGCAAATTATGAAGCCACGGAGGAATATGTTAATGATTTAGCAAAGTTGGAGAAAGAACATGGACTTAGCATGGAGCAAATATACAATATGGACGAGACAGGTTTGTTTTGGCATTGTCTCCCATGGCATACTTTTGTTTGCATTGATGAAAAAGCAGCGTCGGGAATAAAAGAGTCTAAGGAGAGACTTACTGTAATGATGTGTTCCAATTCTGCCGGCACACACAAGTGCAAGCTCATGGTAATAGGAAAAAGTGCAAAACCTAGAGTCTTCGAAGGCATAAAGATTTTCCCCGTGATTTACCGTGCAAACAAACGTGCTTGGATCACTCAAGACATTTTTGGTGAGTGGTTTAATGGTCATTTTTTACCTGAGGTAAGGGATCATTTCAAGAAGGTTGGCTTACCTGAAAATGCAAAAATATTATTATTGTTAGACAACTGCCCTGCTCACCCTCCAGTAGAAACTCTCGTCAAGGAGAATGTTTTTGTGTCGTATTTACCCCCAAATTGTACGTCTCTCATCCAACCAATGGATCAAGGCATAATTAAAAATTTTAAATGCCATTATCGAAGTGAATTAATGAGAAAAATTGAAAATTTTGAGGGGTCTTTCAGCTACGAACGGTTCAAAAAGGATGTAACACTGAAGGACACGGTGTGGTGTATTTCACGTGCATGGAATAAAGTAACACCCTCAGTTTTAAAACGGTGTTGGCATAATATTTTGCCAGAATCAAAATTTAATGAAGATTCCAGAGACACAGACGACTTTCTTGGATTTGATTCATCCGAACTTAATGATGATTTTGTAGAATTTGTGCAATATACGAAGGGAATTAATGCTATCCCAGACCTAACCGATAATGAAATTGAGGGATGGATTGAATGTGATAAAAATGCTCCTATTTGTCAAACTTTTACTGACATTGAAATTATCGATGCTGTTATTGGCCCCATGTTAAATGACAGTGAAGACAGCGAGGACAGTGATGTGTTAATTGACGAGGAGAAGAAAATGACTATGTCCGAGGCTATTGTATGTTGTGATAATCTTATCAAGTTCATGGAGCAAAGGTCCTTTACAACTGAGCAGGAGGTACTCCAGATGTACAGGCTGAAAGAAAAATTTGAAAAAGAAGGGCGTAGCAAGTGCAATCAGATGACACTGACAGATTTTTTTAAAAGAACTGTTTCATCATCCTCTCCTTCAGTTTTTGCAGATGCTGTTACCACAAATCCTACTGTTAAGTGATTCTCTACATCCCTATCTGCAGATCAACAAGGATTTCCAGGTAAATAAAATTTCAATTTTTATTTCTATATGCTTCATTTTTGCGGTTTTTACGGAAATGAGTGGGCTTTGAAAACTGAGAATTTTCTTTCGAGAGTGTTAATAATGATTATTATATATATGTAGTATAAAATAGTTATTATTTTATGTACGAACAAGTAGACCGATCATTGTAAAATTGTTTTGGGTTGTTTATCGCATATTGACGAGCGAATTAGATTGGCTTACATCCAGATCGTGTGGGAGTACGCACACAGCATGGTATCCGAAGTGAAATCTATTTGCATGATAGTAAAATAATATTAACCAGTTATGTATATCTACTTCAAATTATGTAATTACGAATATTTTTGTCAACTTACGTTGTAACACATTATTTTTTCCATTTTCAGATATACCAACTACGTCTTCCATTGCTGCAAAATTGACGACAATATTTAATACATACATTCTCAAATTCATCGCATGAAAAGTTTGCATTAAATTAAATATTTTCTAAAACATATACTCTTTTTAAACTCGTTTATTTCTTACCCTACTTTAGTCCCGTATTACGTATTATACATATTACGTGCTTAAACGTCTTTTTTTGACGATTGTACTCTTTTGTAGTTAAGCTATCTAAACAGCGGAAATATCATTTATCCGGAAGAGACCAGGTCCCGGACATTCCGGATAAACGATCTTCTACTGTATACAGACACTCCGTACTTATGATATAACATATATCAGGAAGATACTAATGTTTGGGCACTTCCGGATGAGCTGGAGACTTGAAATTTGGCATGATTATAGAATTTTGCTGAAAACCAACAAAAAAAATCGAAAATTTCAAAATTTTGTAGTGCATACTATACTCTGAATCCATACCTTAGAGATCATATAAGAGCAAGGAATGCAATTACTGATTGCTACATGTATTTTCTATGGTTATTATGTATAAACAATTTTTATCTCAGAAACTATTAAGGTACATGCTGTCATGGACTTTATTGTAGCAAATTTTGTCTTCTACCCAAATAAAATTGTTAATCTATACCTTACAGATCATAAAAGAGTGATTTATCCATTTCAAGACGTCACATTTTGTTTATGTGTCATAGCATTCTATCATGCCTTCTGCCCCTTCCACAACCTCCATAGGTGCGCACACCTCTCACCCTCCCCTCTCTTCTACCATGTCAGTTTTTCACGTCTGCATATTTTGGCATGAAATTTGACGTCCCACGAATTCTTGCATGAGAGTTTACGAGTCGTTTTTGACAGTTCTTCCGTTATTCTATAACCGTGTTATAAAGGTGATTCTAAAAAGTGTGTGTTATTTGTCATTGCATTGTTATTGTGTTATTAGCTGTTATTGGTTCAGAGGTGCAAACTTTTGTATTACAAATATATCTATTAATGAAATGTCTGAAAAATTAATGTTTTCAAGGTGAGATGAAATGCTTGCTGAATGCAAGCACCAACTACTTGTAATTGTTATATATAAATTTCATACACTTGCAAAATTTCTTGAAATAAAAACAGGAGCATTCAGGCTTTAGATTAACACATTCGTTGTGGAAGATGATGTCATCCAGCCCTAGCAGTGATGGGTGACAGCATCCCAATGCTATTTCTTCCTCTTCTCTCTCTTCCAAGTTTGGGATTCAGCTGTGGGAGAAAGGCCGCAGGGGAGTGCCTTGTGGGCTTTTGAACCATGTGTCATTTTCTAGTCGAGTGCATTGTTCATCAGAAAATCAGTTTTTGGATTTTTGTAGGAAATTTCAGGTAAGCCATTATTTTTAATACACATTGATTTTTTTATTTACTTCGTTATTTCAAAGTAATATCTAAATATTTTTGTTGAAAAAGTGGAAAGACATTTTTCTTTTATTTTATTAGATGATGAAATGTATCAAAATATTTACGTTTGAAAAAGTAAATATATTTTTTTTGTAGTTTTAGGTTTTCAAACTAAACAGATCATTGAACTCAAATGACCTTCAAAAGTTGATCCAGTAAGTGTTATTCACTTGTGAGTATTGGTTTTATTATATAGTTTCTACAATTTAGTAACAAAAAATTTTTAATAGAATAAAATGGATTTTTTTAGTTGACAGTGGATGCAAACGTGGAACCCCAACCTTCAACGTCCTATGTGCAAGATGTCCTATCTCCTGGTATGTTTAATTTTTTTAAATAAACGATTTGTAAGTTAAGTTTTAGTTTTTTAAATACGTAATTACGAAATGAACTTTTTATTGAAGATGCCATCCATCAAAGAGGAGCAAACTGGAGAAGTTCATAATTTTTGAACTTTCATCAGAAGAAATTGAGCGGCTCCTCCATGAATGCAGGGAGGCTGGGGAGTCAGATGGTTCGGATGTCGATGATGAAGGGATTTCCCGTTTTGAAACAGATGGCGATGATCCTGCCCAACTACAGCAGGTAGTACAACTTTTGTTACTTTCGAGACTGAAACACCCCTTGCAAGTACCCCCAACCTAATCCAACTTTACAGCCTACACCTCCTTCTCCTACTCCTCCAATTTCTCCTCCTCCATCTTCCCCAGCATTGCTTCCTTCTCCTCTATCAACTCTTTCCTGGGTTGATACTCGTCAGGATCATCACTATATTACTTTTCTTGAGTGGAGCAGTTTGAAAATCCTCCCAGATGGAAATGCTTTCAAAGACTAGTTTGATTTAGTATTTAATGACCATTTTTTCCAATTGGTACTGCAGGAAACAAATAATTTTGCTGAGGAGCTATTCCTTCGAGGAGTGCCCCCGAGATCCCGCATTACCAATTGGAAAGTCTTAGATTCTTAGACCTCAGGTTCCATATGGAGAATCCTTCAACTGAATAGAGTAGTCGATTACTGTATCAGTAATGAAAAATTTAATTTGAAATATTTTTCAGCTACAATGTCTAGGGATAGATTCCTAAACATTCTACAAACTCTACATTTTGTTCAAAACCCAGGAGCCGATGACCCTATCTCTTCTCTGTTCAAAATAAGGCCTTTTATGGAATTTTTCCATAAAACAATGGAGAGGATCCACTACCCAGGTAAAGAGTTGTCCATTGATCAATCTATGGTGCCATGGAGGAGGCAATTGTCAATTTATGAAGGTGAAAAAGCATAAATATGGCATTAAACTTTATATGTTGATGGAATCGGGTGATTTGATTCATAGGTTTTTGATCTATGCGGGGGCTATGGATGAAAATCTTGCAGAGAAAGGCTACACTAATAAAGTTGTCCATAAACTGATTGAGGGGCTGGGAACAGGCCACTCATTATATATGGACAATTTTTATATGAGCGTTGGCCTGACTCAAGAGCTCCTAGACAATGAGCAGTCTTATTGTACTGGGACTCGAAGAGCCAACAAAAAAGGCAACCCTAAAAAAGTTGAACAGAAAAAATTATGGAGAAACAAAATGGTACAAATGTGGACCACTGATGGAGTAAATGTTTTGAAATAGGACAAATGGGAGATTTTAATGATATCCTCTGAATTTTCAGGGTATCTCATTGAAACTACATCTGGTCAGGCCTGTATTATTTAAAAAACCTCAATGTATTGTTAAATACAACAAATATATGGGGAGTATTGAATGGGTAGATCAATTTTTATCCTACTACATTTCCGAACATAAGACCCTGAAGTGATACAAAAAATTAGGACTACACATCATCAAAATGATGTTGTTGAACTCCTATTTTTTGTACCAACAATGCAGTGAGGAACGCATAGATTTGTAATTATTTAGTTTGTCAGTAATTGACTACCTGTGCGTGAAAGCTCGCCATCCCTCGCTTGCAAAACCTACCTCACAATCATCCACCTCCTCCATTATCACCATAGATTCACATTTTATCAAAGAAATTCAACCTGAACCAGGGGCAAGGAGAAAGCGAAAGTCTTGCAGGGTGTGCACAGACAATAAAGCATGCAAAGTTGTTTCTATGTACTGTGGGGATTGTGAAGGTGAGCCAGGACTTTGCCTTACAAATTGTTTCCAGGAATACCATTGAAAAATAATGTAAATATAGAAAAATTTGATAATATGCTATTTTTGTTATTAAATTTTTCTACATTTACACCTAATTTCAATGGTGTTTCTTGAAACAATTAGTAATAATTTAAATTGTAAATATCATTGTAAATTTAACTTTTATTGTAAATTGAAACTATTATTGTAAATTGTAAATATTGTCAATTATAGTAAGAACAATAATAATCAATAATTGTAAAAGAAATAATATAGATATTGTATTGTAAATAAACTTTTTTGAAAGAGAAATGCATCATTATTATTGAAAAATAACCCATAAATATATAAGTATTGGTTCAAATATAAGTCACCTTTTTTTCCAAATCCCTTGAAACCTAGAAACCATATTCGGAATATTTTGTTTTGGTGATATTTTAGATGCAATAAAGGGGTTAGCCTATCTTGGGACTAGAGTTTTGGAACCGGGAATTCCTGTTCCCGGGAATTGTGCATTTGAATTTTGTGCTGAGTCAAGCTTTTCCAGTATTGCCTTCATAGCTGATTTTTTAAATATATTCCTCCAAATTTCAGCCCAAAATGTTAAGCTATCAAAATTGGTCTTGATTTGAAGCATTTTGTACCAGTAGAATTTCTAATGAATACTAAATATTTTTCAGTGAATGCTATTTAGTAACTGAGTTATTAGGAGTTTGAGATTAATGATCAGGCTGTGATTCTTGCTAATAATTCAATTTTAATGGAATGCTAACACAATGTCAAAATGGCTTCTTCTCACACCCGTGAATGTTGTCAGTAAAAAAAGTCCACAAGTAATGGTTGCATGTTACATGAATCTGAAACTAGGCGCTTCTATTCTTTTTCTTTCCCCCTCCCTCCTCCCCTAATCAATCAAATTAGCTACTCTGACCAAGTGAATATGACCTAAGGATATTCCCGTTGAAATTCAATGGGAAAATTTATGAAATTTCGTGAATAGATGCAATGCGAAGCTATTATCCAAATCAATGGTACCCAATTACACAAAACCGGCAAAAATGCAAATCACTAAGAATGTGTCTAATTCTCGCATTACTAACTGATCTGTTGATTGATTCGACACATTAAAAAATCGGTGGCAGAAAAACAAACTCGAAGTAATTTTAATATGTGAATGATTAATGTTCTACATTCAAATGTATTCCTTCTCGCATATAATACAACAAATGTTGTTTACATTGGTTGCTATGAAAATCATTTCCCTCTCCTTCCTTCCTCTCTCTCGTATTAAAAGCATTCAAAGCATGCTTTCACCCATAAGGAATGAAATGACAAGAGGATTTTGAGGTTTAACAATGCAATTGGTTGGCAAGGCAACAGAAAGCAGGTCTTGATAAGTTTTAGGGAGAAGATTTGCGATTTTGAGGGAAAGAGGACCTGTATAAAGAAGGCGAAACATATCCCCAACCTCTCCCCCTCCTCCAAAGACTTTAAAAACCTAGCAGTGGACTGTGAAATTGCCTTCTCCCATGAAAACAAAGCAATTAAATTTGCAGTTGCCCAAACTATTTCTTCCTATATCACGAAGACTCCCACCGCCATTGCCTCCCAATCCTTGTGACGTACTGTTAAGGAGGTTTCGGATACCATCTCCAAGGAGGATCTCGTCATCAGCAAAGCAGACAAAGGAAGCTGCATGGTGATCCTGAACAAATCAGACTACATTAAAAAATGTTTGGACTTTATCCACGGTAATGATGACCTCCTCAAAGATCCCACTACCAACTTCCATCAGAAGATCAAGAACGCCATTTCCTTGTGCCCATCACTTTTCCCCCAACTCTCCTCCGGTAAAGCCTTACAAATGAATTCCCTTGCACCTAGGCTTTACGGCCTCCCAAAAATTCATAAACCCGGAATTCCTACTCGGCAGTGTATCCTCACCAGCACATAAACTTGCCTTTCAAGTGAACAATTGTTTTAGAGAGTTCACGAACTTCCTCCTGAGATAGTGTGAAAAATTCCATTGACCTTACGAATAAACTGAAACCCCTGTTTTTAACCCCCAATTCCAAACTTGTGTCCTTCGATGTGGAGAAATTGTTTACTAGTGTACCCCCGTCCGAAGCCCTATGTCTTGCCAAAGACATTCTTTCATCGTCAGATACCCCCACAAACCTGGTGACAGAACTTTGTACTTTGTTAAGAGTATGCCTTTCCCAAAATTATTTTCGTTTTCAAAATGTGTTTTATGAACAATCCGAAGGATTGACAATGGGCTCTCCACTGTCACCTCTCCTCGCCGATATTTTTATGGATGCTTTAGAGAAGAAACTGTTTAATTTCGCTCAACCTTTCACCAACAAAATATTGTTTTGGTGTCGTTATGTAGATGATATTTTTTGCATTTGGAATGGTTTTGATAGACAATTGTGTAATTTTGCCTCCTACCTGAACAACCTTCACCCCTCAATCACCTTTACCTTTGAAATGGAAGAAAACCAATCTCTGAACTTCCTAGACCTTACCATTCGACGCCTTAACCATAACCTAGAACATTCCATCTTCCGCAAACCCACATACACCAACCACACACTGCATGTTTCCTCCAGACACCACACTTCCCAAAAACACGCCGCTTTCCACTCTATGATACACTGCCTCACGCACATCCCTCTTTCTCCTTACTCCTTCCAAAAAGAACTTAACACTATTAAACATATTGCACTTGCTAACGGCTATTCCCCTTCCCTAATAGACACTATTCTTTTCCGTAAACAAAAGAAATTGGCCCTCAATAAAATCCTCTGCCCTTCTCCGGAGACCGAAACCAAACCATGCTGGTTTCACCGTCTTTACACAGGTCCTCTTTCCCTCAAAATCGCAAATATTTTCCCTAAAAACTTATCAAGACCCGCTTTCTATGGAACCTCTGGTTTAGGCCATTTTCTTTCCAATGGAAAAGATAACATTGAAAATCTTAATAAAAGCGGCATTTACAAATTGAGTTGCAATGATTGAGACAAATTTTACATTGGACAAACGGGAAGGAATTTTAAGACCCATTACAAAGAACACATACATCGCTTTACTTCCAACTCCCAAAAATCCCATTTTGCAAAACACCTCATTGATCACAGACATTCTGCCAATTTTTGTCCAACCATATTGCATCTCGAAAACAAAAGCTGGAGACTCAACCTTCTCGAACAATTAGAAATCCTCCACCACGTGAAGACCCACGCCAACGACATTATTAACAAACATCTCTTCCCAACCCACTCCCTGCTCCTTCCCTCGGTCTTTCCCTTGCTAAACAATTACCCCAAGGGTCTTCTTCCCCCTCTGCCCACACCCTAAAAAGTACCGTTTAAGAGACCCTCTTCCTTCCCCCTCTCCTGTTTTCTCCACACCTCCCTCCCCGACCTCGCCCATTTCCTATATATACGTTGTAGTGTCCTTATTCTTGACCTGATGATGACTAAGTGTTAGTCCAAACCGGTTGTCTGTTTTGTGCGAGTTATTCAAGTGGATTCTTTACTAAACATTTTATTCATTTTCCATTTTTATTTTCCTGAATTTTACTTTTACAAAACTATGCTTTCCGTAGAAAAAATCGACTTCATTATGTGAGGGTGGCTTTTAACTCGAACTGCAGAATTCGCCTATGTTTTACATGCAGCCTGATAAATACTGGTATCTAGAGCTGTCCCTAGGGGTGCGGGGCCCGGACCGATCAGCATTTGCTGTATAAACAACAAGGTATAATTCGCGCACTAAAAATAATTTAAAATATTGTATATTTTTAAATATGTATATTTTATTGTATAATTTAAATATACATATATTTTTATTGTTTCTTTCACGAAGAATATCTTCTTGAGTACAAGAACAGAAACAAGTCCTTTGTTAGGAAAACCAACAACAATTGGATCATTTACATCTGATTTCTAATGAACTATGCTCATTATTCTGTCGCAAATGATTCTGGAAAACTGCATGCGCACCTGCAATTTGGATATGAATATAAACATAGAGAAATCTCAAATGAATGGCAAAATACAATACGTGAGGTCAACTTCATACTAAAATAGAATAAAAACTGTTTATTGCTCTGCCTACTTTCAGAAACTCAACTTCCTTGACTTTCTCACAGCAAACTCTGCTATCAGATCATTGTGATACAAATCTGAGGCTATTTCACTCTCTTGATAGACAGCATAACCAATCAACTCAAATCTCTCTTGGGACATTGCTGTCTTAAGATAGTTTTTATTATTTTAAGCTTCAAAGAACTTTGCTCCGCTGATGTGACTGTAGCCAGAATTTTTAACAAAATCCTATACGAATCTCTGTATTTGGGAAGGAAACATTCAATGACTTTAGAAACTTAAGGATTTCAAATATACTTTTCGGTCCTTGGGGGATCAACTGTTGAAGCACATGCATTTCTAAGAAAAGGTTTGTACTATCGATGTCGTGTCACTCAATATGTCGTAAAAATTTATACACTGTTTTTTCATTTCATTTTCTGTTACTTCTCCAAATTTTTAAAACTAGGGGATCCGCAGGATCTTTGTCCGCACTCAGACCACATAGGGCTGGTGGGGGAGAATACCACGTGTAATATTATTATCATCTTCATAGTTCTCCTGCACTTCATACAGTGGGGATGTAAAATTTGAATAGAATTGAAAGCACCGCCCTCAGTAGTAAAATATGTATGAAAGAAATGTATATCTAAAAAACGCAACAAATAAGGAACTAATGGCAAATGAACCTGAGCCTTGGCTCTTTGTTGAGACGGCAGTTATAGTAGAACAGACAAAGTGCATGGGAACTCAACAGGAGAGATTGCGCGAATGCAAACTGCGCACCTCTGGGAGACACCCTGTACATTTTCGAGAAATTTTTATTTGACGTTTTCTTCATTGATTGATGTTTTCTGTATGTATGCTAATTTCGTTTTGATTGGATAAGATTTGGGAATTAGTGCAATACGCTAATGCAAATTGCGCAGGAACAACAAGGGTGGTGTTTTAGAAAAACTATAGAGCCGACTCTAAGGTATTTGTTTGGTGAAAATAAAAAAAAAACTAAACAGCAGTTATCATAGAGCAGACAAACATACAAAATGCACAGGGGCTCAACAGGAGAGACTTCACTTCACTCGGCTAAAAATTATGGAAACCCTGGAAGAGAAAATATTTCCTATATATCTTCAACCACATATGAAGAAATCATATTGCTAATGGGAAGGAAAGTTCTTGACACTATATCTGCAGAAGTGAAAACTGCCAAATATTTTTCCATAATCATCAACTCAACTCCTGATATGGCATACGATGATCAATTAACCACTTGACTGAGGAAAGCAAGAGATCAGAAGCACATTCCAGTTGGGGAGTCAAGAATGAAATGTATTTATCATATTACCCCTTACCATATATTTCTTTTTTAATATATAAAGGAATTTGTTCATATTTGCAATAATGTATTAAAAATTCGTAAAGTAAATTATTGTTTTAACAAATAATTTGTTAATAAAAATATATTATTAACAATTAAAAATAAACGTCAAAATATTTTTAACAATTAATCACTTGACTGGGGAAGCAAGAGAGCAGAAGTGCATTCCAGTTGGGGAGTAAGGAATGAAATGTATCTTTTTCATATTACCCCTTACCATATATATATTTTTTAAATATATAAAGAGATTTGTTCATATTTGCAATGATGTATTAAAAATTCGTGAAGTAAATAATTGTTTTAATAAATAATTTATTAATAAAAACTATGAACAAATTGTTAATAACAATTCAAAATAAATTTCAAAATATTTTGAATCAAAAGTTCTCAAATTTTCTAGTAGAATAAATTCAAATAACTAATGAATTTGTTTTTACAATAAGCACTATTTAACAATCAAAGGGGCGATGAAGCAGTAAAAGTTGGATTTATTGTTAGCATAAAATTTGTACTTCTACTACCGTAAAAACCTGCGTATGATGCGCACCCTCATAACGCGAATCTATGATTTTTCTGTATACCTGCGTATAGCATGAACAGATTTTTTTTAGTGTTACCATTTCAAAATAAAGTAGATAGTGTAACGTGATCTAAAGCAATGACCGAATTATTGGTATTGTGTATTGGTAACATAACGAAAGTGCGAAATGAAATTTTCGAATAACGTTCCAAAAGAACGTCCGCTAACTCAATCATTACATACTCTGTTTACTTACAAGGTGATATTAGGATATACATAATAATCCAATTATATTAATTTCATAGTATGGCATATGACATTGTTTGAGCTAATAAATTGAAGGAATGACGATAATCCTATGTCGAAGTTTTTTGCATACGATTTCGTCATGCCTGAGATGGATGGGCTCGCCCAACCTTCAGTTTTAACCTTATTAGAACACTCTGGCGAACATAAAAACGATAGCAAATAGCCATAATTAACTACAGACTCTAAGAATCAAGAATAAACCACGTATGAATGCTGAGAGAAAAGTAGGGAACGATAACTTGATTTAGTTCTACAAGAAGCATCAACTCTCAGCGTACTCCAAGGCATCAGCTGCCATTGTTTCTAATTGTAAGTAGTACCAGTACTTCACCACCAGGCCAGGTGCCGGTGTAGGGTGACGTCATGCGTAAGATGACAATTCCGATAACAACATCGAAGAAGAATGGTCCAGTGACGAAGAATTTCTTGACTTTTAAAATGAATAAATATGCAAAAAGAAAACAATAAAATAAAAAGTAAGAGATAAAGGAAAAGAATATTTTGCATATTTATATTATTCATTTTTGTTATTAATTTTTTTGTTTAGTATGAATGCAGATGCTGTAATTTTAGCCAATAATTAGAGTTAGCTAGATTGTTATATTGATTTGTTAGTTTTGTAAATGGTCACTACAGTATTATTTTAGGTGCTAGATTGAACCTAAAGTCGCTATATCTAGCTACAAATTCACCGGATTGATGACACTGGATACAGGCAGCAATAAAATAACTCAAGTTATACCAAAAGTACAGAATAAATTTAAGTTTACAAATAGGGCACTCAACATCTTCCGTTCTGCACAATTCAGGAAGCTTTTAAGGTTTCTATTCATGGGGATTAAGATAATTTTAATGACTGCTAGGGGGACTTTGAGAAGAAGGCCATTATTACCACTTCTATTTGGTCCAATTGTTACAAAATGTCACCATGCAAATAATGCAAATTTAATAAAAATACGTCAATCCAAAACACATTTTCCACTCAAATAATGCAATCTGCTGCAAAATATGCACGTGGGAGTCATCTACGCAATATATTTTTCCTCCTTTATTTAAGCGCAGAGTCAAGACGACTTGAATAAATAAAATTGAAAATTCTCAGTGTTCAGTGTTCCTAAATGAGCCCCTTTGTTGGTGGGCCCCCAAGCATTGCGTAGGCTGTGCTGATGTAAGACAGGCATTTCAAAGATTGTCAAGTAGCATAGAGAGAGTGCCTCTACCTTGGGTTACGAAAAAATAAACAAAAACCACTAGGCGAGATTTCTTGCAAAGGAAATAGAAGGATAGGAAGAGGAACTCCTTTTAATCGCTGAGGGTGAGAGTGAGAAAGGAGAGGTTGCCAGTTGATTGCCCAGTAAATCAGCCGTCATTTTTTCGTTCGAAATTGCCGTTTGCCTGGACAGCTCTTTGTATAACAGGTTCGCCTGCTATGGAAAGGAAGCGGATATTTCGAGGAAACCATTAAAAATAAAAGGGAGTGTTTTCTTCGAGGGAATTAGAAGCTCTAGAAAGAAGAAGCATCGTGAATATCCATCCTGTAATACCTGGCTGCATAACCAATGTCTGTTTAAAACTTTTAAAATGGCAGACTTTTCACCTGAGGTATAATGCTATTTGATATAAATGCATAAAAAATAAATTTAAAATCTCCAACTACATAACTTCTTTTGCTATAATGTTATATATGCAAGTTGTAGCCTTGCCATTGGTGAATTGAGCACAGACATGTGGTAAACTATTGGCGCAGACAAACATCTATGGTGACAAATTCTGGCAGCAAATCATAACCAGGGACTTGAACAGAATTAAACCACAAACTGTAACGACCCACATTTATTTGCTGAACCGTGAACCAAACCAGAACCATATACCGTATTTGCCCGATTATAGGGGGACCTTGAATATTATATTTCAGAAGCCATGTGAAAGAAACAAAATTCGGGGTATTGATACTAATACTATCATTCTTTTTAATTTAAAATGTTCCTACAATTTTTTTATTATTTTAAAATGATAATGCTGCAGACAGCTCATGAAAATGCTATGCTTAATTTTTTACCTAATATAATTATGTAATAAGATTGATGAATACTTACGATAAAATGTACATTTATTGGCTTCCAGTAATATACACTAAATTAGCTTCATTTCTTAAAACGTTTAATACAGGACAAAGACAAAGCAATTTGGCACCATTAGTGTAATACTCTCGTCTAGGAATGAGATAGAATATACAACATAGAGGATTGAATTTTAGTGGGGGTGAGAAGGATATGAGGAATAGAAAATATCTTTGGACACAATTATAAGGTATGAATTTTTGGTGTACATTTTAGGAAAAAACATCGCCTTATTATTGGGCAGATACAGCATTATCTTTCTGAATAGTAAACTGAACCAGTTTTTAAAAAAAGGCTAGGTTCGAGAAATTTCAAAAAGTCAAAATCCATCAAAATTTTGTGATGCTATACTATTCATAATTGTGGCTTAATTTGTAACTCGTGTTGGAGTCGAAACAAAAAACAATGAAAAGAGTTTAAAAAGAAAAGTCCACCCAATACTTTGAAAATAACTGTGATATTGACCAGATCAACAACCTAAATGGAAAGATTAGGTGTCAAGTATAATACAGTGCAAGAGGAGAGGGCAGAAAGGGAAAAGGGCCATCGGCCTACACATGGTGCTACGGGAGGCCACCATCCCCAAATGAGCAAGTGAAGGTCAAAATTCCCACAATTTGCTAGTCTTGGTAAAGGGGTGGTAAGCATGTATAGCTCCCAATGCAAGGGTCACGAGCAAGGGTGCCTGCAGAATTTTTTTCAAGGGGGAGGGCAAATTATACAGGGAAGCTGCTTGCAGCTAATGAAATAATGAATACGAGTAGGCTAACAAGAAATAATTAAGTTTAAAGTATATTTAATTTAGGTAATTATAATCATTTACGAACAAACTACATTCACTGACATACAATGTTACAATTTAGTTTCACAAATTATAAATTATATTAATATTTTCTTTTATCCATTATGGGATCTGTAAAATCAATGGGTAAAATATTTTTTTCCACTACGTTTTTTATAATAAATAAAAAATAGACAATTGTAAAGATGTAAAATGTGCATATAAACAAATAACAATATAACAATGATGATGATTTAATATAATAATATATAATATAAATAATACCTATTCTTCAAGCTCCAAATCACAATATTTAACTGTTATCACTGACACACAAGATATTAAGAAATATTAAATAGATTTGTTCCTAAATAGGCCTTAGCAAATTGCTAAGGCACACCTGAGACACCTCCATGGGACCCCATCGTGCCGCGGCACACATTTTAGGAAACAAAGTTAGAATACAGCTCTTGATGAGCAATTCGAGAAACTAACCAACAACGGAGGGCTACTGCACTAACTCGACTGACATGAAGATAAAATCCTGCCCGTTTTCAAATATTAAGGATATCCCAAAAATATAGCTTTACCACTAGTCCAGATTTTTCCTAGGGTTTTTATACAACAGGTATCTCTCCATGTAGCTTCACGAAATAAATGTTTTCATCCCTGATTCAGTGTCTTATCGAGATTGGGATTAGTAGATTCGCGAACAACACAGCAGGGAACTACCTGCACACCGAAGAGAAGAGAGGCCAGCACATGTTGTTAGCAGTCAAAACATTGGTGTAGGGCATGGGTGGCCAACCCATGGCCCACAGACCAATAACTGGCCTGCAACGGCATTTGGTATGGCCCACGGTACTTTGACACTCAACTGAAAAAAATATTTTTGGTCCGAGTGGAACCAAAATCTGACATTTGTTTTGATTCTCTTATCTATCTTATCCTCTCAATTGGTTATTTCCAACAATGTTTAACCTTGTAAATTCTTTCAAGGCTAAACTGAGATTATTTTCTATCTCAGAAAAAAACTGGACCAATTTTCAACTCTAAAACTTTTCCCAAGTGGAAGTAATAATTTGTGTTTCAACTTTAATAGGTATTATTCTGCTATTTCAGCGCTATATGATTCGTTTAGTTTCCATTTCGAAGACTACAAAGCTGAAAGGAACAATGTCTCTCACTTCATAAATCCATTCTCTATTTTGGACAGCGAAATAGAAAAATATCTACCAAAAATCTAATAAGAAATTACTGAAATTAAGAATCACTCAGGCCTTATAGAAAAATTTCGTGAGCTTTGTGAGTCACCAACCTTCCCAGATTTAAAAGCCTTTTGGAAATTTGTTCTCGAAAACAACTATCCCAAACTGCATGACCTTGCACTGCATCTGTGTGTAAATTTGGATCAACCTACATTTGTGAAGACGTTTTCAACAATGAACTTTGTTAAAAACAAATACAGATCTTAACAGACACTCATTTGGGCAGTTTCTTTTATTGACCTCGAAAAAAGTCCTAATATTGAGAAATTGTTAATTGAAAAGCAAATTCAAAAATCACATTGAGATATTTATATCAATATTTTTCTTTTTTAATAAATATTTCAGATATCATTTAAATAAATCTGTTTAAGTTTTTATTGTTTTTAACATTCCTGTTTATTTTTGGCATAATTTAAATTAGCTTTAGCTATCAATTTAAACTGGATGTTTATATTATTGTTTATATGCATTTTATTTATTTGTAACATTTATTATATATTTTGTAACAGATTTATATTATTGTTAATGATCAATTAACTCATAATTATTTACCGATATATCAGATGTAAAAATATCATGCATTGCACAGAAAGGATTTCTATCTTTGTGCGATGAATAATTCTGACAAATACTGAAAACTACTCCAATATTTTTAGCATCTGGATTAACAATTCTGACAGGTGCTAATGAAAGAAATGATTAAATGCAGCTAAAAAAAAGGCATTTTTCAACTGAATTTCACATTTAAAATTGATTTTTTCTCATGCCCGCTAAGGCTAAGGAGGCGTGATCAGTTGGGTGCATCCTCTTCAATTTGCGAAGAATTATGAATGGAAGATACCACCAGTTATAGAAATTTCTTACATACGGACAATGATCAGTTTGAATACCTTTTAGAAAAAGTTAGAGATACAATTCAAAGGAGTTCTGTGTGCCGAGAAAGTCTTCCAGCGTGCATGAAAATTAAAGCCGCCTTATGCTATCTTGCAACAGGTGACAGCTTTGGAAGCTTCTAGTACCTATTTAAGGTCCTGAAGACAAGCATAAAGAAATTTTTTTATGTAGTCAGTGAAGCAATTTACAATGCCTTGGACGATTATATAAAGGTATGATAATCATATAATTATCACTCTATATTATAATCTTCTAAAGGGCCAGCTCCCTCTTCTACTTCACAGCCGTGATCATTTGTGTATCACATTATTGGAGATGGAAATTGTCTTTTTCATGCGTTATCGTACAGCTTATATGGACTCCAGGAAGAGCATGCGTTAGTACGCAATCGAATAGTAACCCATGTTGCTAACAACTGGACCTATTACTGGAGTTTCGTTATTGGCGATACATCTTATGGTGTCTCAATAAAATCAGTAAATGGCTATATGAGTAACAATGGGATACATGGTGGCCATTTGGAATTGACAGTTGCTTCAAGCATTTTCAATATCATTATTAACATGTAGCACTCAAATGACCCGAGTATCATGCACTTGGGCTCTGAAGGTGGCAGGAAAAAAAGAGTATCTTTATTATACACACATGATGGTGACAACGGTCACTGCTATATGTGGCCCTCTCTCAGTATCGATCCATGGCGTCTCAAAATCAAAATTACAGGAGCTAAAAATGACACGGAAACTCACACGATTCAAAATATTGTGTACGATGAAGTAATAAGAAATGAATAGATAGTAGGGATGTACCGAATATTCGAAAACTATTCAGTATTCAGCCCTTTTTTCCACTATTCTGAATTCGGTAGTACAGTAAACTCTCGATAATCTGGCACCACTCAGGACCGGAGTAGTACTGTAATAACGAGATTGCTGGATCAGCGAGAGGCAAAATTTATAGTATATGTTCAAGGAGATAACACACGCATATTAACCAAAATGGTCGGACTTGAGGAATACATTTCATTTGCCACCCTCAAATTCTACGTAAATTATTTATAAATAAAAAAAATGACCATGAACATTTAAATCCAGTGCATGAGTTAAATGTGTGAGGGAATTACACACTGCATACAGACTGATACGTATGATGTATTTAGGTGTTATATCATAGGTTTCATTCCCAGGTTCATCATTTATTCGGTACTTATCTGAATTTTTGAACCATAGCGGAATTACATAATTATAAAATCATCTTCGAGAGGCTTCTGTAGAAATAGCAAATTCAGCGACTGAAGATTTATGGAGAAATAACACTATAATAACGTAAGATACCTGCTTTGTTACTCTTCCATAGTACTTTTCGAATAACATTAAATTCGTTCATTCAAATAATTCGTATGCTTTTAAGTTCATCTGTTTTTTGTCTCTATTGATCATCCTTCAGACAGCCTTATCTAACTCCTTGCAGTAGCTTAACTTACGGTCGTAGAATTAACATTAATTATACGCGGGAATAAGCGTCCACATTAACTCATTTGTTTTGTGAAGGAACAGAAGCAATTTTGATTGTGCATTGTCGAAAACAACCAGGCTCTGTGGTTTTCATTTGAAAGAGGTTATTGGAGACAGCTATCATTCTCCGTGAACTAGAAATAATTAACAAAGTTAATGTAAATATTGGTCAGCGCCTATTATTTAAAGTTCATTGTTCCAAAGTTTCACAAAAACCGACACGTAATTCAACCTTCTCAGCAAAAGAAATCTCTTTCTTTAATTTACATTACCATTTCCATCGATATAAATGCAGTTACCCATCTTTGTTTACAATACCACTGCATCATCATCATTTGACAGAATTTGTTTACTTAAACTTATAAACACAAATTGCAAATAACAACTTAGCACAAACGTAATAGATGTCACCATAACACAAAACACACATCACAGAAAATACAAACAAGAAATAAAATAAAATACAAAAATATATAAAATAAAAATACAAAATCAGAAATAAGAACAAAATTGGGTGGATAATACCAATCAAACATTACACTTTTCGTGGATGCTCCTTATCGTAATAAATCTAATTCCCCTCTTCGTGAGTACTGATACACTTTATATACGATTTCTCTTGCTTGTTTGTACAAAACCTTGCGTTTACTTCCTTCGCCCTCCATTTTAGAACACCACAAGACGGTACTATTTAAATCTCAATAGTAAAACATGCAAATAAACATGAAAATCACGCCACAAATGTACGAACTGCACCCCAAAAGCCGCTGTAACTGACTGATGCTCATTGGCCAAGTGAAGGGGTGGGAGAATTCACATGACATTCCTGTCCTTCTGCGCATCCAGTTGACACCTGCCTTCGTTCATGCTCCCTACGATAGTCCTCCACGCCGTGGTTCTCAACGATTAGTTAAACGTAAATACAAATTTTAAACTATTAGTTTAATTTTTTCATTATGTAAAGGAATTTACATGGCCTGTGTACTTCAAACTTGGTTCAGTGCCCTCAGTTCTCATCCAACGTGACAGTATTTCCATCTTGCGGCGAAATGCAGAACTTCTCGATCTCGTCACAAAAAAGTGCCATAATAACGAGTGTGCCAGATCAATGGGTGCCGGATTATCAAGAGTTTACTGTATTCAGAATTTGACAAAATGGATATTCGGTTTGGTTTGAATTCGGTTAAAACTTACCAAATACCAAACCGAATAATGAGCAGCAAAAATTGAAAATGAAATCATAAAATTGAGTCAACTTCTTAAAATATTGAACTTTTATTATGACAGACTGAAAACCACAAAAGATTAAAAATGAGAAAGAATAAAAAACTATAAAATTGATTCTCGAAACTATTGGAAATGGAGGTAAATTTCATAACAAGTCAAAGCCTGAAAGCGAAATAAAATGCCAAGAACCAACACTCAAATACGAATATTTATTACTGAATTGAAATGTTTTCCATCACTTAGTAACCACACAATAATGATCACACAAAAATTAAAATTAAAACGCCCAAAAATATTTTTTTCTATAATCAGGACACAATAAGGCACAGAAAAGTTTCTAAATTACAAACACCGAAGGTTCTTTGTGATATTGATTTAATAGGTATTTTATAAACTTCCAATAATAATTATTTTACTGAAATCAATTTGACAAGTAGGTTTCTTTTATGTGGATAATCAGTGGCTGAATATTCGGTATTCAGCAGTATCAGTATTCGGTTATTTATTCGGTATTTGTTATTCAGCTGTAACAGAATTTGGTTACTTATTCAGTATTCGTTATTCGGCAATTTTGATATTCTGTGCATCACTAATATAGTTATATTTTTACCTAGTGATGGAGGGGGATGGGCAGTGATGTCCGGAGGGATTGGCCCATATATACAAGCAAGATGAAAAACTGGAAAAATTTTAAAGCTTAAAAATAATGGTGACTTTAATACATTGGCATAGATGAATGATTGGCAGAGTAATAGTAATATATTGTGCAATCCGCTCACAATGAATGAAGAGAGTGCACAAAGCATGCCAGGGGTCTGGGGAGTAGAGCTCCGATCGGGGTTGGCAAGCGCAGCGAGCAAGGGTGGAGCCCCTAGTACAACATATAACTAATTAATATATTTATTTATACTTTTGTTACACACAAAATACAATTATAAATAAAATTTAATTAAATGCAGAATGGTTTCTGTTTCCAAGAAACGATCCATTGTATGCATGTACGCAAGACATCACTTCTCGAATGATACTTTCGAGCTACTAACCAATGCGTTGGTAAGTTACTGGAATCATCGAAATGGATTTGAGCACAAATTCAAAGTACTCGGATTCGAGGAATTCACTGTTTACACAACTTTGTCCTCGCATTTAAGTGGACTTTGAATGCGAGCTCGAATGAATGTAAACCTTGGCTTAAAGAATAGTCTAGCCTCCATAATCCGGCATTCCGTAATCCAGCCACTCACCTAATCTGGTATAGTTCCCAAGTTCGGCATTATTCTCGTGAACTGCGTTTGGCCATATCTTACGACGCGATGCAGGTACATACAAATACTCGAAAAGACTTGATTGGAAATGATAATACAATGACTTGTAATGCACAAGAAATGTATTTAAAAATGAATTAAAACTAAAACGTAGCTTGAAAGTGGAAATAAATGTCCACCACTGCAGCATCCCATGTATTTTTAGAAATTGTTTAGAATAGTATAAAATCATAATGTTTTTTTAAATTATTTTATTTTTAAGTAAATGTTTAAATAAAATTCCATGTATTTCACATGTTTATAGTCATATCGACTGCGCTACAAAGCCTAATATTTTTAAGATACTGACTCGGATTAGCTTAAGTGTTATGTAACTCCCATAATCTGGCTCTGGTTATTTCCCAAGTTTGCAGGATTAGAGAGGTTACACTGTAGTAGGATAGTGGCCCGCCGTTTTATTGACCCATCTTAAAAAAAGGTTGGCCACCACTGGTGTAAAGCATGGGCAAGGTAAACAAGACTAAGCTTTTCTTGACAAGAGAGTCCAATCATTACTTTATGAGAAAATTATACCCATGGGGATTCCCATATCTTAGCAGAACTGATCGATGAATGATATCTTTTTTACTAAAAATTATTTTTCAATTTTTACTTTCTTCATATACAAAGTATAGAGAAAGAAAATAAAATTTAATATTTTTTTTGTATCAATTAAACAAAAATTTAATAAAGGTGCCACAACAGCCGATTCAAGCCTCAGATGTACCAATTATGACCCGGTGTGATGTACCTTACCATAAGAACTACAGTATTTGTTCTTTAATGTACACAGATGTCATGGTATATGGAACTACAATAATTGAAATAATCGCAGCTGCAAGTATTGCGATTACTAAAAATATTTTTAAAAAATTATTTTTGGCTTATTCAGGTGTCAGCGCTTTGCAAAAAAACAATATTTGATCAGGATACATTTGGGAAATGCACATTTCAACTCAAAAAATTATTACATGAATTATATTAAAATAATTTTATTGTTGACTGTGACTGGTGTTTATTATGTATATGATTATATTTTTGTGAAATGCAGAGGGGGTGGGGGGTGGCAAATGCCCCCAATTGCCCCTTATTACGGGCACCCATGGTCATGGGTTTGAATCCTGCTGAGGGCATGGACGTATGTGCTTGTCATAATCTATTATAACACATGTATTTGGGGAAAACCTGTTAATGTAAAATAAATTATTATTATATGCCATTGTTTTATGGAACATTAGTTTACAATTGCAGTGTCTGAAGGAACAGGTATGAAATAAAACAATATGCTTGTTTTATTATTTCCAGCCTCTACCCTTGATCCAATTCAATAATTTCTACATGCTTTGGGTCATTTGAATAAAAGGATCAGTTAACATCTACTGACAAGGCAACTTTTCCAGATGTCTTTTTTGCCATTTGAGCTATAAAATCTGCCTACTTCTTCCAATATCCAAAAAGAAGGACTTTCCGGAGTGTATGTGACCCACAGTACCTTATGCCTGATGCCAGGGATTTTCGCAATTCGCCTGCCTTTACATCTAAAGATCCGATCCACCCTGTTCCCTCTTATTCTTTCTCTAGCATGAATTATGCTTTCTTTCCATCAGTTTAACTTAATAACAGTCGTGTAGAGCTGGTCATTTTCATTCGGCCTGTCATCAAATCAGCATCATTTTTTCTTACACCCATCTATTTATTTTGTTTCACCTAGAAGAATTCTTAATTTTGGTCTGCAGAATAGAAAATATCTTCTCTGTCCAAAATTACCGCATTTACCCAAATCCAATACGAGGTTTTTTTCCCAAATTTCAGATATCGAAAATCAAGGGTTGTCTTAAATTCGAGTATGAAGTGGTATACCGTCAATAAATACATCATGGTCAATTTATCGTGCATCAATTGGTCACATGACAAACTCATCGCACGTCTCTACATTGCACATCAATTCATCGCTGGACAAATTCGTCATGAGAATTATTCTCCGCAAGACAATTGAAAGGTGAGACACCATGACTGGTGCATGGCAGGGGGATACATTTGTTGGGTTGGGAGTCATCCCTGCCATACACCATCCAATGTGTCTCATGTAATTCACAAAGAGAATTGCGATTCATTCTGGTATTATCAAAATATAAAGAAAAATTTTGTTGTAGAAAAGTGTCTCTCCCTGCCGTACACCAGTCATGGTGTCTTGCCTTCCAATTTGTCTCACGATGAATTTGTTGAGTGGTGAATTGACACAAGATGAGTTTTTGGGCGATGTATTGACTTGTGATGAATTTTTCATGTGATGAATTGACATGTGACAAATTTTCGGGGTGCATTGACATGCAATGAACTGACCGTGACGAATTGTCATAGAACTGTAGTAAGTATGGTTATTTATGAATGTTTTTTAACCTTTAAATACCGGATTTAAATGTTCCTATGGCAAATCTCGCTGCTGGGCTTATTTTTGGTAATTTAAATTTTTCTTGCTTTCGACAAAAAGTAATGGTAGTTCATTAGTAAAACAATGTGCTATTTAGGATACAGGTATGCCTCATTTAGCATATGTTCAACGAGCTCAATTTTGATATAGAGCAATTGGCATCTCAATTTTCATTTAGGAAATAAAGTTCCTAAATCTTAGTCTGTTAATCGAGTCCCAACCTTTTTCTTACTTACATTCATTTCTTTGTTCCAATGATACTCTCTTATGTTTTTCACACCAATGAAAGACCTTTGTTGTTATTTGCTTTATTTATATTTCACTTGTTCACTTTTGCTCTGTTTTTATATTGATTTTCCGTGATTCTATGGTCTTTTGCAGTGATGTGAACATAGGAAATTTTACACTTGTCAACATTACTTTTGGGATGGATTCACTTTGGATGGGTTTTGCTTTGAGTAGGGTTACATTAGGTTCAGTTCATGACTGAATTTTAACTTTCTTAATTGGTTTTGTTTGTTATTCTTATATCATTTTGCTGTTGGTGCCTATGCTTCATTTATGTAATAATAGACGTTTCATTTTTGTTAGCACTAAAAAAATTGCTTTTTTCACTTCATCTGTTCATCCATCCACCCACAAAATTTTGAAGTAACTAGAAAAGCTGGGAAACTAAGATTTTTAGAATATTTTGGGATGGTGTCAGACATGAACCCAATTGACTTTTCAGTCCATTCGTTTGTCAATTTCCCTTCAGGAGGAATTAAAAAAAAACATATGAGCTATCTATTTGGGCCTGTTACTATGGTCAAGTTTCATTTTGCTTATGTTTCTACAACAATAAAAGTGAAGCATGAATACATTCAATTTACTTTCAAAAATGGATCAAGATCATATTAAAACTGCTTAACTGCAATGAGGTATGTTTTAAATAACTTTTAATTGATTTTCATTCGTTTTGTTATAAATGTTAAGTTCTAATGAAAATACACCATTCTGTTTTTGTTAGCAATTTTAAAAAATCACTTATGTTTTCACTAGGTACATCCGTGCAAAATTTTGAAGTAACCAGAAGATTTGAGAAGTTAAGATTTTCAGGAAAGCTTCAGATATTGAGATGTGAACCCTACTGATTTTGCAGTCCATTTCCCTTTTTGTCAGATTTCAAGAAAACCCTTATGAACTATCTATACGGGACCATAACTATGGTAAAGTTGAGTTTTGTTTGCATTGCTACAAAAAAGCAAAGTGTAAATATGTTGAGTTTATTTTTGAAAAGAGATAAAGATCACATTAAAACTGCTTAACTCCACTAAGGTTTGTTTTAAATAACTCTCGATTGATTTTGGGTACCACACAAAGAAAACTTTTAGAAGAGCCGAGTGGACATGCAAATATTTCATGAACTGTTGTGATTTGGCTTGAAAGAAAAATAATAAAAATTCTGAAATTTTAGCTAAAAAAGTTAATAAGAATTTATAACTTCAGTATATTTTTTCAGCATGAAAAAGGGTTACGCATAGAAACATCATACAAACAAATAAATAGTTATAAAAAATAATTTCTTGTATAAAATCCCATTTTCCACTTGCTTGCTATAGTTTGTTCAGTTGTTATAGCAGAGACTAAAAATTATTGGCAGGAGGAAATGGGGCTGTTATCCGAGGATTTTGAAAGGGATTCAGGAGGAAACTTTGGGGTTGATTTTGGTGGCAATTGAAGGAGTCACTTTTTTATTTTATGACCTATTATTAGTAAAAATTTCACTCAAATTGTTTAAAATTTAAAAGCACAAGCAAAATCCAAGAATTCAAGGTGACCGACCATACATCAAGCAGCAACACTGTACATGTGATGAAACACCGAATAATATTGTCTGCCTGAGTACGAAGTACATATCAATGGCCAGTATGTATGTACGAACAAACATACAGTATCATTATACAACTTACAGATGTATGCTAGTCCGACATACGTTAAGTGGACACTGCCTCTACATCAGACACAAAATGTTATACTTTTACACAATTGTTCAGCCATAAATTTATAAAAATAAGATGCATTATAATGAAAGATGTTATAATTCATGCAGCACAATTTGAAATTCAAATTTTAGACAACTTTATTTGATATAAAACAATAATTCAATTAAATATTAACCCTTTACTTCCCAAACTATGATTTATGAAAATCAAATCGAATTTAATTTTAAAAATTACATTATTATCACCAAGTTTTAAAAATCCACCACCCTAAGTGAATAAATATCGACAATATGCAAGGCTTAAGCATAAATGTTAGATAAAGTGGATTTTACAGAAAAAGTTACTTTTTACCATGCAAAGGCAACTAAAAATCTGGTAGGAGAACGTTAATATCAAATATATCTGGATTTACAAAATTACCTTTCATTCTTGACACTATTGGTGTCAGAGGTCTAGGACTAGGTGGCTGAGGAAGCTCTCCAGCTTCTTCAAGTGCTCTGCGTTCCTCTATTTCCCTCATTTCATCATCCGATTGGTCATTTGATTCTAGATCTATTCCCATAGCCTCATCGAGAGAACTTTGTTTCATTAGGCTCTGAAATTAAAATGTAAATGCTTAATTGAATGAAGCAAAAATTAACCCTTCATAGTACTATGCTGGTTCGAGTCCAACAATTTAACTCCTTAAGCGTGTGGGACAACATATGTCGTCCTATGCCGAATCCACTTTTACAGTTCATTTATCCTCTGTATGTTGAATTTCTTCCATGAATCAGAGATGTCTCCAAGCTCCTTGAATCAGGAAACCTTACTATACAAATATTTCCTCTCTTACTTCACTTAACCCATTAGTGAATTAAGTTATCTCTTGATTTTTTTTTAAATTTCACTATCATTCATTAATTTACAAAAGAAACTGGAGATAAATTAAATTTAGCCAATTATATTATTAGGACTAACAAAAGACCATTATAGAAAAAGGAGAGCGTCATCATATGCCACAGAAAAGTCTGATTTATCAGACACCATGCACTAACACACTGTTTTTCGAACTTTTTTTATCGTGACCCAGTCAAAGGGAAGGCAACATGTAGAATTGTTTTGAATTGAGTTTTCATTAAGTTTTGAAAAAAGGTAACTCATACTAAATGATTGGCATTTATATAATAAGAGTATTTAGTTCCCTGTCATTTTTGAATCATTTCAGTTGGTAATACAGCAGACTCCCGATTATGCGGGGGTAGATTAATCGGGTTGCGGATTAACTGGGGTCCCTATTTACATAAATAAACCACTGTGAGCATTTACTCGTTCATTACTACAACAATAAATCAGATTGGATGATCTGAGAAATTTTTAGTGACTGGTTTCCAAAAAAATTCATTCCATCAGTGAGTCAGCATTTGAAATCCCTTAATCGGCCACAAAAAGCTGTTCTAGTTTTGGACAATGCCCCTCCCTAATCACCCAAGCGATGAAACTTTAAAATCAGACAATGGGAACATTTTTGTGAAATATTTGCCACCAAATGTGACAGTGTTGATCCAACCGATGGCCCAAGGAGTGATTCAAAACTTGAAAATGATTAATAAAAGAAACATGTTGCATAAATTAATTATTGACATTTTGGAAAAAAATAAATGTTGGATGCAATTTATGAAATTTCGATGGCGTGGACATCGATCAAAGGCATAACATTAAAAAAATCATTTCAAAAAATATTACTGCGAAATGACGAAGAACTTCTTGGTGACGACAATAATGGCGAAGGAGCGTCCGAAGTTTTAAATGATTTATGACAGATTAGTGGTTTTGAAATGATAGACGAAGAAGCAGTTTTTGAGTGGATGAATTCAGACAAAAATTTACCGGTCATGAAATGTTGAGTGATGATGAAATAGCACGATGGGTTATAAACGAAGAAGAATCAACCCCAACCCCAAATGAAGACCCAGAAGAGGATTTGTTGCTGACAAACAAAATTGGTCACAGTGCCGTTTTGTCTCATGTGGAGGCTCTACTTGATCACATGGAGCAATAAGAGGCCATTGCTCTTGCCGATAAGATGATGCAGCGTAATTTACGCATTATCATTCATAGGAAGGCCAACCAAGGAAAAAAGCAAACTTCTTTGCTTTCCTTTTTCAAAAAATAATAAGTTCTTAAAACTATGCACCTCTATAAATACAAAGGTATGTATTAATATTTTTGTAATTATATTTACATTTGTCATATTTTTGAGTTTTTTTCATTTTGCTGATTATCTGTGGTTTAGATTATCAGAGGAACCTTATTTCCCAATCTTCCTGGATAATCGGGAGTCTACTGTATATTGAGTGTTCAAATTTTCTTCATGAGCCTCGCAACCCAGAATTGGGTTGCAACAATTGGGTTGCAACCCTTGGTTTGAAAAACACTGTACTAATGGGTTAAAGAATGTTTTTAATAAAGATTTTCTCCCCCTCAGTTGAAGACCATGGTGTCATCAAGGAGTAGGATGCTTGATGATTTAGAAATAGATATATAGATATAACTGAAAATCAAGGTAGTGGCAAAGAAAGCATTTTTTTTCTCTTGTGATTAATACTTCTGAAGGATATTCACTATCATCTGAAAGTTAATTAGAAGATCAGGAAGGTATTAAGAGATAAGAGATCGAGAGCAATGGAGTTTGTTTTTCGTGGCCCAACTCCCCAGCCTACGGCCTCGTGAGGTGCTTTGTGCCTCACCTTTGTTGGCTGCTTCGCGGCCAAATGCATTTCAATGCTCCCAATTTTATAACCAAGGAAGAGGAGTAGGCGCATTTAACTCGCGTCGCCATCCATAAATTATCTCACAACAAGTTGATTTCTATTTGTTTTCTCAATTGTAACAGTTAAGTATCGATTCGAGACAATGTTTCACCCTACTTTCTGCAACATTCAACCCTCATAAAAAGTAATTTTTTTCATCAAATTAAGGACGTCATGTTCTCAAAAGGAGTGGGGAGGAGCTGCGCGGTAGGAGGAGTGGGGAGGGTCTGCACGGCAGGAGTGGGGAGGAGCTGCGCGGCAGGAGTTGGGAGGAGCTGCGCGGCAGAGTTGTGTGGCAGAGTTGCGCACTGGCTTAAGAAAAGCATCTGACAGAAACATGTCATTTTATTATACATGGAGAAAAAGACAATAAAAAGAAACAAGTTTTATTCTAATTAAGACTAATATATGAAACATTTGCAAAATATTAGGAGTGTGGAGTTGAAAAGATAAAAGGGCAAGTGAATGCGCATTGACTGCTATGCAATGAGGCTAACAGAATATCACTTCTTAGATGAAAATTTCCCTTAAAGAAAGAGAGAAGTACAATTAAGGAAGTATGTTGTTTACTCGATGAAGGGAATAAGAAAAGAGACATCCTATCATTGGAGGAACTGCCCAGGAAATCCTGCCCTATGCATGGCACCAGTGGCAAAGTAGGGAGGGCTGAGCCCCCCCGTAATTTTGGCCCTGCACTGGAAAGTTTTTTTTTGTTCAGTACTTATAAGTTTTATCTAATAAGTAAATTTTTTTGGATTTACATTATCAGCAAATTGAGCAACCACAATGATAAGGTCTTGTGATGCTTCAATCAACGTGAACTTGAAGTGAGCCCTTCCACAAAAAAATCATGGCTCCGTGAGCCCCCCCATAAAAAAAACCCTGGTTCTGCCACTCCATGGTAGCATGCAATATATATTACCACATATTATCCAACCTCAAAGAATAAAGTTGTAAATATAAAATCTATTCAAAATTAACTATTGCCAGCCTACAAAATCATATATAGTGAGCGAACAGCATTAAATATTGCTTATTTTTTTTGGATTTTATTTTTGCACATTTTCCGAGAAATAAAATAACAAGTTGCATTCTGTCATGGTGATGGCCATTTTTAAACCACGATTGAGGGGTTAATGTGTTAGCATTGCCTATGCCTTTTACTGAATGAGGATGATTACATCTTTTTTTAAACTTTTTGCCTGGAAACGTGAACATATTTATGAGTTTAAATTCATAAAATGGCAGCTTCTAGACATAAATTTTCAGAGCAGAAAACATTGAAAGAATTAGAAGGAAATTCTGATATCCCAAGTGAAATGAGTGAAGACAATGACTTTGTGATAAGGTGATTATGGGAGTGAGTTTGAGGAGCATGGTTGGGAATCTAATGGTAGTGAGATGAGATGCCATTTTATTAAAAAACATATCCAAGAAAGTCAAGTCTCCACCCAAATAAATGCTTTGCCAAGTACCATACGCTAAAAAATTATAGCAAAGTGCATAATGATGGTAATAAATTGAGTAAATAAAAGGAATAAAAATTTAACATTTCATAATTAATGTTTTTTCAGTTTTTTAATTTCTCATACACAAACAGCGCATTGTAGTGATTCACCTTGGGGTGAAGAGGATCACAAAGGGTTAAAACAGCACTAACAACAAAAAGCACTGTAATGAGAACTCTTCGCATGTATATTTTCTCCAAAGGGCACCACCTTACAATTTGCATGCCCTGCTGGATGTAAATATCCTATCACAATTTTACTGTGGATAGCAAAAACTGCAGAGTAAGAGCCAGCTGCACTACACAAATTATCAACAGTATTATTACTGAATTCTAATTTGGTGTCATTACATGAATGTAATCTATTACATTGTTTTACTGTGGCATACATTTCGACTAATAAGGAGTTAAAGAATGTGTACAACACTGTATTTAATAGCATATAAGCTTATCATGCATATAAGTCACACCCTAGTTTTTTACGACAAACTAGGTAAAAATATAGCTATGTTTTTGTAAGGCCATCTCATAAATGTAGTGAACAGATTTAGCTTTTCATTCAATTTGTGAATTCGGCTGATAACAAGACATTTAATGTCCACAATCAAGGCACCAAAGCTCCAAATAAGATGTCAAAGTGATATTTTTGCAAGTTTTTATAAAATTGTGGAAAAGCAACAAATTTCCCAATGTTACAGACAATATATGCAAAAAGATCTCAGAAAATGCATTTTCGCTAAATAAGGAATTACAGATGAGGTTCAGCATCTATCCTTCATCAAAGAGCTTTCTAGAGGAAGATACAAATTGTGCCTAAGAAATGAGGAAAATAAACCATTGATAAGATGCATCAATTGCATGGTCTCAAATTGCAAGGAGCATATGATAAAAAAACTAAAACCAGAAATTATAATTAGGGATAACATGTTATTTTATAAAATATGCTAAGCAAATTATTAACAAACCTAATTGAATAATAATATTACCGTATTTTTCGATAGATAACGCGCGCGTTATCTATACAAAAAAATCTAAAATTCGGCAAAAATGCACATGCGCGGTATACATAAGAAAAATTGAAAACTTTAAAAGCGAATATAAGTTTACGAGTTATGGCATTATTACACTTTTGGCCATCTTGACGATTAATTCATAATCATTTGTCTCCTTTTCTCAGCCTACACAAGTATTTAAAATAGGATTTTCGTAAATTAAGAATATATTATTTTTGAGTTTAAACATATTTTACTACAATCTGAAAGTAGATTTTTAAAATGTTCGAAAATAACATATCTCAAGTGAGCCGTATTTACTTAAGTTTCGAATTTTAGCCAAATTGTAATTAAAAGTTTAAATAGTAAAAGACTACATATATTTTCATATTAAATGAACGAATTCATGAAATGCTCCTTTATTATATAGCAGTCAAGCTCTAAATACGACAAATAACAAAAAGACCGGGACTTAGGTATCAATGGGAAACTCAACAATTTTTGTAAGTTAAATCACATGCGATGATAAAACTCTGGAATAAGGTAAAACTATTTACTAAGATTTGTTAAAGATAATTACATTAAATTATTCAAATCCATAAAATTCGTCACCAGACTCGATCATGAAATTGTCAATTGCGTTGAAGATTTCTTTCGGTACATCTTGGACCTCGATTTCAGAAGATACATCATCATTTAGAATATCGTTATCTTCGGACACCGTTGCATTCCCTTGTGCTTTAATAAAACAATAAATAAATAAAAGAAGGAATACCGCTTTTTCTAGTCAGAACTGAGAACTAGAAATGCCTCTAGCGACCGAATAATGGACTGCGTTGTCATAGCATCATGTATTTTATAAAACTTAGTTTTTTGTTAATTTTCTTGGTGTATAGGATGTTTAAATTAATTTTTTGTTGAAATTTTTTTTTACGAGAATACTTCAACTAACTAACCCAACCTGGTGGAGCAGACTACAATGTTCCTACGTATTTGGAATAGACGTATAGATGTTGTGACTACGAAGTACATTATTCAGGCGCTGGAGGCGTTAGTAGTTTTGGCTGTTTAAGGAAATCTGGTCTAAACGAAAACTAATATTGTTATTAATTTGATAAAAGAATCTGCAATACTGAATCTGCGTTAATATGCTGTTGTTGTTGATTTGTAACGACAATAACATAAACATAACCCAACGCAAAAGTACCAATATATCTAAGTATCAAAACTTTCGTCTGCCCGTTATGTATACATTATAATGAACGATGTAAATATCGAGGTGCGCGTTATACATTAGGTGCGCGTTATACATTAGGTGCGCGTTATCTATTGAAAAATACGGTAATACATTTCTACCATGACATAAGTTAATATTTTCTTGCAAGATTTAGAAATTCATAAGGGGTCATATTGACCCCATCACTACCATATTTTCTGGTGTATAAGACACCCTGAAAAACATGGCCTTTCCAGCTTGAAAAACTTTTTACTCATAAAAACAGATTTTTTGGATAAGGACATAAGATTCAAAAGTGGTTAAAAACCAACAAAGTCACCTATTTACTGATTGAAAATCATCCATAAGTTTAATAATTTTGAAAATATACTGTATTTACTCACATATAAACACTCTTTTTTCCAAAATGTTCATCTCCGGAATGAGTGTGCAAGAAAGAACTTGGAAAAATCCAAAATCATGAGATAATTGTTCAAATTCAATAGGAATTTATCTAAATGGCTGCATGATTCAATGCACAGGATGTAACATATAAAACCATTACATAATCATCAGAGTTGCAAATGTCAGATTTTGTAGATTGCTATAGCATTGCAAGGGACTTGCACGAAAAATGACATGGTCCGGCAGATATCAAGGCATCGTCACAATTTAGTCTCATATTCTGATAATTTTATCAAGAGAAACATTTTGGTAGCATTTCTTTAGGTTCAGAAGCCATTGCAAATTTTTGTCACTTTCCACATGCAGCATATCTCATTCTGAGATTTTCAGTAATTTTTGTCCTTTGTATCCTGCAAAGTGAATATATTCCTGATCGGTTACAAATAATTTACTGAAATGTTATTATTATAAATACTGTATTTTCCGGTAGATAACGCGTGCATTATCTATGCAAAAAAGTTCAAAATCTAGAAAAACGGCTGTATGAATTATAGGAAAACAAGTGAATACTTAAAAAGTTACTTTAAAAAATTATTTACACCTAGTATTGATTCTTCGATTCCTATGTCCTTGGGCTGTCAAATTCACGATATTTCCTCTCAATCTGTTTCAAGGCCTGGATGTACATAATTCTGCTAAATCTCACTGCTAAAAATAAAATATTTTCAAGTTAAAAAAATTTTATGGATAGATTTAATGCATAATCAACAAGATGGAAAAGTATACTCCATAAATGGAATACACAGAGATTTCAAAGGTGTTCTTTATAGAAAACACATTTGAAACAGTATCAAAAGATTAAGCATTTCCTAAATTTGTATCTCTGAAAATATAATTCATAATTACATGATGATGCATACTTGATTGTGGTAAAAACAGATCGTATAAGAGTATGGGAGAGAAAAATATGGATTTTCAATTGTTGTTTGCCAAGAGAACCATCTTAGTAATTGATGTAAATAAAATATGCAATGTATTGCTCAGGAATTTCTCGAATTTTTATCTCCAAACTTTAACTTGTAATTATGTGGTTTCGTGGACTTCATTGTAGTAAATGTTGTCCTCAATCTGAATTAAATTTTTAATCTATACCTTACAGATCATACAAGAGCTAAGGAGAGAAAAATATGGTATTTAAATGTTGCTTGACGGATGCCATTTAACGAGATACGAGTATAAGTTTATTTAAGTGTTTACCTCAAGTCGAAGTTATAATTGAGGGATGTAACTCAAAATCACAATTGGGCGATAAATTTTTATAAGGATCACTCCTACTTAATTAAAATCCGTCCAGCGGTTTAGGAGATGAAAGTTATGACGGACAGACTAGACGTGCCCATAAAATGTTCTGCTCCACTCCGCTGGTAAAGAATGCCTAAAAATCAGTGGTTGGCAAAAGAAAGTTTAATCCTTTAGGCAGCCTTTCATTTGCCCCAAGGAATGAAATGCTTCTGTACTTGAACCTAGTCCATTTCTGTACATGGTAATTAACTAAAAGCCTCTTTAGGCGTTGAACTCTAAAGCAGAAATAACAGTTAAATAAATTACGTCATTCTCTAGTTAATCAACATTCTTTGGGAGTTGATACATTTACATAATGGTCTTTACCAATCAACAGAAAATTTTCAACTGCACGTTATATCTACATTTTAACGAGTGTTAAAAATATTAAGATGCACGTTATCAACTAGGTGCGCATTATCGATGGGAAAATATGGTAATAACAATAAGAATTCTGCAGAATGAATGGAGGTGTTTGAAGTTGTATGTGCTGCATAGAAAATCTCCCTCAATAACAAAAACTGGTGGGATAATTTAGTGAATATATGTAAATTATTAAATAATCTTATTGGCATTTAAACCTTCATTGTATAAGACAGCATGATTTTAGCACACATTTTTGCAACAAAAAAGTGTCTTATACACCAGAAAATAATGTAATTATGGAACTTTTTTGGTGAGACTGAGGGATAAGACAAAACATTACATACTCTACGGAATGGTCTGCTATTTCTTTTCTGGTTCTGGGCTTCAAGAAGATCAGCGGCGCTGGCAGGGGGAGATGATGCTCTCATTGTACGAGCAACCTCCATTGTATCTTCTTTCATCTGACTTAACCCAGCCTTTTCTCTGTAAGCACCTGATAAATGATTAAAATACCCATACAATCATAATTACTGTTTTGACACTGCTACATTTAAAGATAAAATGTTTGAATAGCCATTCCATTTTCTTTATTTCAATGTGACTTGTCATCAAGAGAGAGCTTTGTGATTCAATATTTGCCATTCATATAATGCACACTTATATTAGCTCTGAAAAATCTAGAAGAGATTTTTTTTAATGTCTACCTCAACATGTTATATAATTCCTGTCCTAGAAGATTTATTATTTTGAGTATCCAATTCCCAACTGTAAATTGAGCTTACTGGTTCAAAGACTGACAAAGTAACAATTTCCATATTTTTTTGTGGAATAAAAGATAAAGGGTCCTAGAAGTAAATGGGAAATAAGTATTTTTTAACATACTTTTGACATTGCGCAATACATCCATTCCTCCTAATGAGACAAGTATCACTTTCCATAACAAAAGGAGCACTTTCTTCATGGGAAAATGAGGAGCTGAGCCACTGCAAAAACGAGTAACCATTCCTAAAAGCTTGACAGCCAATATTTCATCTCCGTTTTGGCTACCTGAAAATAAATGACATACATAACCAAGTAATCCTTAGGTGCAAATCCCATCTATAATGGAAAAGATCACAAAAATGCCATCAATTACCTAGTTCAGCTTTAAAACTTTCTTTAAGGCTTTTAATTTCCTCGGAGCTATCCTCTTGCATTACTCTAATCACTTCCACCATGACATACAGTACACTTAAGATCACCCGTAAATCTGTAGAATCAGCTAAGCTGACAGCAAGTTTACGCAAAGCTGTGGTTGCAGCCGTGTTATTTCTGTTAGACAAAGTTTGGAAGTGTAAAATTAGTATAAGTTTGTAGCAATGAATTGAAAGTAGTTGTA
>JAJPWW010000770.1:0-17500 GCA_028673005.1 Tanypteryx hageni
CGAAGGGACTTCAAAGGCCCGTGGCGCATTGGGGAAAAAAATGCGAAGAGGTGGAAAAGTCGTCGGAACGCTCGCGATAAATTAAATTATCAGCGGTCGACTTTTTTTGACTTCGAAAAAATTTCCTTTCTCGAGATTCAGCCCGGCGATCGCGGCGCCACCGGCGGCGGAAGGGGAGGGACGACGCCGCCCGCCCTCCGGGCAGTGCCGCCCCCCCGCCGGCGACCTACCGGGCCGCTAAGAAAACATGACGGAGCGAAACGATCGCCAATTCCTATGATTTCGGAGTCGTGAAAACTCGGAGAATTTCGAAGCGAGGGGGAAGTTTGGAAATCGGAGGTGTCCCTATCAGGTCATTTTTCGGAATTCGGCCCGCGAAGGGACTTCGAAGGCCCGTGGCGCATTGGGGAAAAAATGCGAAGAGGTGGTAAAGTCGTCGGAACGCTCGCGATAAATTAAATTATCAGCGGTCGACTTTTTTTGACTTCGAAAAAATTTCCTTTCTCGAGATTCAGCCCGGCGATCGCGGCGCCACCGTCGGCGGAAGGGGAGGGACGACGCCGCCCGCCCTCCGGGCAGTGCCGCCCCCCCGCCGGCGACCTACCGGGCCGCTAAGAAAACATGACGGAGCGAAACGATCGCCAATTCCTATCATTTCGGAGTCGTGAAAACTCGGAGAATTTCGAAGCGAGGGGGAAGTTTGGAAATCGGAGGTGTCCCTATCAGGTCATTTTTCGGAACTCGGCCCGCGAAGGGACTACAAAGGCCCGTGGCGCATTGGGGAAAAAAATGCGAAGAGGTGGAAAAGTCGTCGGAACGCTCGCGATAAATTAAATTATCAGCGGTCGACTTTTTTTGACTTCGAAAAAATTTCCTTTCTCGAGATTCAGCCCAGCGACTGCGGCGCCACCGGCGGCGGATGGGGAGGGACGACGCCGCCCGCCCTCCGGGCAGTGCCGCCCCCCCACCGGCGACCTACCGGGCCGCTAAGAAAACATGACGGAGCGAAACGATCGCCAATTCCTATGATTTCGGAGTCGTGAAAACTCGGAGAATTTCGAAGCGAGGGGAAGTTTGGAAATCGGAGGTGTCCCTATCAGGTCATTTTTCGGAATTCGGCCCGCGAAGGGACTTCAAAGGCCCGTGGCGCATTGGGGAAAAAAATGCGAAGAGGTGGAAAAGTCGTCGGAACGCTCGCGATAAATTAAATTATCAGCGGTCGACTTTTTTTGACTTCGAAAAAATTTCCTTTCTCGAGATTCAGCCCGGCGATCGCGGCGCCACCGGCGGCGGAAGGGGAGGGACGACGCCGCCCGCCCTCTGGGCAGTGCCGCCCCCCCGCCGGCGACCTACCGGGCCGCTAAGAAAACATGACGTAGCGAAACGATCGCCAATTCCTATGATTTCGGAGTCGTGAAAACTCGGAGAATTTCGAAGCGAGGGGGAAGTTTGGAAATCGGAGGTGTCCCTATCAGGTCATTTTTCGGAATTCGGCCCGCGAAGGGACTTCAACGGCCCATGGCGCATTGGGGAAAAAAATGCGAAGAGGTGGAAAAGTCGTCGGAACGCTCGCGATAAATTAAATTATCAGCGGTCGACTTTTTTTGACTTCGAAAAAATTTCCTTTCTCGAGATTCAGCCCGGCGATCGCGGCGCCACCGGCGGCGGAAGGGGAGGGACGACGCCGCCCGCCCTCCGGGCAGTGCCGCCCCCCCGCCGGCGACCTACCGGGCCGCTAAGAAAACATGACGGAGCGAAACGATCGCCAACTCCTATGATTTCGGAGTCGTGAAAACTCGGAGAATTTCGAAGCGAGGGGGAAGTTTGGAAATCGGAGGTGTCCCTATCAGGTCATTTTTCGGAATTCGGCCCGCGAAGGGACTTCAAAGGCTCGTGGCGCATTGGGGAAAAAAATGCGAAGAGGTGGAAAAGTCGTCGGAACGCTCGCGATAAATTAAATTATCAGCGGTCGACTTTTTTTGACTTCGAAAAAATTTCCTTTCTCGAGATTCAGCCCGGCGATCGCGGCGCCACCGGCGGCGGAAGGGGAGGGACGACACCGCCCGCCCTCCGGGCTGTGCCGCCCCCCCCACCGGCGACCTACCGGGCCGCTGTGAAAACATGACCGAGCGAAACGATCGCCAATTCCTATGATTTCGGAGTCGTAAAAACTCGGAGAATTTCGAAGCGAGGGGGAAGTTTGGAAATCGGAGGTGTCCCTATCAGGTCATTTTTCGGAATTCGGCCCGCGAAGAGACTTCAAAGGCCCGTGGCGCATTGGGGAAAAAAATGCGTAGAGGTGGAAAAGTCGTCGGAACGCTCGCGATAAATTAAATTATCAGCGGTCGACTTTTTTTGACTTCGAAAAAATTTCCTTTCTCGAGATTCAGCCCGGCGATCGCGGCGCCACCGGCGGCGGAAGGGGAGGGACGACGCCGCCCGCCCTCCGGGCAGTGCCGCCCCCCCGCCGGCGACCTACCGGGCCGCTAAGAAAACATGACGGAGCGAAACGATCGCCAATTCCTATGATTTCGGAGTCGTGAAAACTCGGAGAATTTCGAAGCGAGGGGGAAGTTTGGAAATCGGAGGTGTCCCTATCAGGTCATTTTTCGGAATTCGGCCCGCGAAGGGACTTCAACGGCCCGTGGCGCATTGGGGGAAAAAATGCGAAGAGGTGGAAAAGTCGTCGGAACGCTCGCGATAAATTAAATTATCAGCGGTCGACTTTTTTTTACTTCGAAAAAATTTCCTTTCTCGAGATTCAGCCCGGCGATCGCGGCGCCACCGGCGGCGGAAGGGGAGGGACGACGCCGCCCGCCCTCTGGGCAGTGCCGCCCCCCCGCCGGCGACCTACCGGGCCGCTAAGAAAACATGACGGAGCGAAACGATCGCCAATTCCTATGATTTCGGAGTCGTGAAAACTTGGAGAATTTCGAAGCGAGGGGGAAGTTTGGAAATCGGAGGTGTCCCTATCAGGTCATTTTTCGGAATTCGGCCCGCGAAGGGACTTCATAGGCCCGTGGCGCATTGGGGAAAAAAATGCGAAGAGGTGGAAAAGTCGTCGGAACGCTCGCGATAAATTAAATTATCAGCGGTCGACTTTTTTTGACTTCGAAAAAATTTCCTTTCTCGAGATTCTGCCCGGCGATCGCGGCGCCACCGGCGGCGGAAGGGAAGGGACGACGCCGCCCGCCCTCCGGGCAGTGCCGCCCTCCCGCCGGCGACCTACCGGGCCGCTAAGAAAACATGACGGAGCGAAACGATCGCCAATTCCTATGATTTCGGAGTCGTGAAAACTCGGAGAATTTCGAAGCGAGGGGGAAGTTTGGAAATCGGAGGTGTCCCTATCAAGTCATTTTTCGGAATTCGGCCCGCAAAGGGACTTCAAAGGCTCGTGGCGCATTGGGGAAAAAAATGCGAAGAGGTGGAAAAGTCGTCGGAACGCTCGCGATAAATTAAATTATCAGCGGTCGACTTTTTTTGACTTCGAAAAAATTTCCTTTCTCGAGATTCAGCCCGACGATCGCGGCGCCACCGGCGGCGGAAGGGGAGGGACGACACCGCCCGCCCTCCGGGCAGTGCCGCCCCTCCACCGGCGACCTACCGGGCCGCTATGAAAACATGACGGAGCGAAACGATCGCCAATTCCTATGATTTCGGAGTCGTGAAAACTCGGAGAATTTCGAAGCGAGGGGGAAGTTTGGAAATCGGAGGTGTCCCTATCAGGTCATTTTTCGGAATTCGGCCCGCGAAGGGACTTCAAAGGCCCGTGGCGCATTGGGGAAAAAATGCGAAGAGGTGGAAAAGTCGTCGGAACGCTCGCGATAAATTAAATTATCAGCGGTCGACTTTTTTTGACTTCGAAAAAATTTCCTTTCTCGAGATTCAGCCCGGCGATCGCGGCGCCACCGGCGGCGGAAGGGGAGGGACGACGCCGCCCGCCCTCCGGGCAGTGCCGCCCCCCCGCCGGCGACCTACCGGGCCGCTAAGAAAACATGACGGAGCGAAACGATCGCCAATTCCTATGATTTCGGAGTCGTGAAAACTCGGAGAATTTCGAAGCGAGGGGGAAGTTTAGAAATCGGAGGTGTCCCTATCAGGTCATTTTTCGGAATTCGGCCCGCGAAGGGACTTCAAAGGCCCGTGGAGCATTAAGGAAAAAAATGCGAAGAGGTGGAAAAGTCGTCGGAACGCTCGCGATAAATTAAATTATCAGCGGTCGACTTTTTTTGACTTCGAAAAAATTTCCTTTCTCGAGATTCAGCCCGGCGATCGCGGCGCCACCGGCGGCGGAAGGGGAGGGACGACGCCGCCCGCCCTCCGGGCAGTGCCGCCCCCCCGCCGGCGACCTACCGGGCCGCTAAGAAAACATGACGGAGCGAAACGATCGCCAATTCCTATGATTTCGGAGTCGTGAAAACTCGGAGAATTTCGAAGCGAGGGGGAAGTTTGGAAATCGGAGGTGTCCCTATCAGGTCATTTTTCGGAATTCGGCCCGCGAAGGGACTTCAAAGGCCCGTGGCGCATTGGGAAAAAAAATGCGAAGAGGTGGAAAAGTCGGAACGCTCGCGATAAATTAAATTATCAGCGGTCGACTTTTTTTGACTTCGAAAAAATTTCCTTTCTCGAGATTCAGCCCGGCGATCGCGGCGCCACCGTCGGCGGAAGGGGAGGGACGACGCCGCCCGCCCTCCGGGCAGTGCCGCCCCCCCGCCGGCGACCTACCGGGCCGCTAAGAAAACATGACGGAGCGAAACGATCGCCAATTCCTATGATTTCGGAGTCGTGAAAACTCGGAGAATTTCGAAGCGAGGGGGAAGTTTGGAAATCGGAGGTGTCCCTATCAGGTCATTTTTCGGAACTCGGCCCGCGAAGGGACTTCAAAGGCCCGTGGCGCATTGGGGAAAAAAATGCGAAGAGGTGGAAAAGTCGTCGGAACGCTCGCGATAAATTAAATTTTCAGCGGTCGACTTTTTTTGACTTCGAAAAAATTTCCTTTCTCGAGATTCAGCCCAGCGATCGCGGCGCCACCGGCGGCGGAAGGGGAGGGACGACGCCGCCCGCCCTCCGGGCAGTGCCGCCCCCCCACCGGCGACCTACCGGGCCGCTAAGAAAACATGACGGAGCGAAACGATCGCCAATTCCTATGATTTCGGAGTCGTGAAAACTCGGAGAATTTCGAAGCGAGGGGAAGTTTGGAAATCGGAGGTGTCCCTATCAGGTCATTTTTCGGAATTCGGCCCGCTAAGGGACTTCAAAGGCCCGCGGCGCATTGGGGAAAAAAATGCGAAGAGGTGGAAAAGTCGTCGGAACGCTCGCGATAAATTAAATTATCAGCGGTCGACTTATTTTGACTTCGAAAAAATTTCCTTTCTCGAGATTCAGCCCGGCGTTCGCGGCGCCACCGGCGGCGGAAGGGGAGGAACGACGCCGCCCGCCCTCCGGGCAGTGCCGCCCCCCCCGCCGGCGACCTACCGGGCCGCTAAGAAAACATGACGGAGCGAAACGATCGCCAATTCCTATGATTTCGGAGTCGTGAAAACTCGGAGAATTTCGAAGCGAGGGGGAAGTTTGGAAATCGGAGGTGTCCCTATCAGGTCATTTTTCGGAATTCGGCCCGCGAAGGGACTTCTACGGCCCGTGGCGCATTGGGGAAAAAAATGCAAAGAGGTGGAAAAGTCGTCGGAACGCTCGCGATAAATTAAATTATCAGCGGTCGACTTTTTTTGACTTCGAAAAAATTTCCTTTCTCGAGATTCAGCCCGGCGATCGCGGCGCCACCGGCGGCGGAAGGGGAGGGACGACGCCGCCCGCCCTCCGGGCAGTGCCGCCCCCCCGCCGGCGACCTACCGGGCCGCTAAGAAAACATGACGGAGCGAAACGATCGCCAATTCCTATGATTTCGGAGTCGTGAAAACTCGGAGAATTTCGAAGCGAGGGGGAAGTTTGGAAATCGGAGGTGTCCCTATCAGGTCATTTTTCGGAATTCGGCCCGCAAAGGGACTTCAAAGGCTCGTGGCGCATTGGGGAAAAAAATGCGAAGAGGTGGAAAAGTCGTCGGAACGCTCGCGATAAATTAAATTATCAGCGGTCGACTTTTTTTGACTTCGAAAAAATTTCCTTTCTCGAGATTCAGCCCGGCGATCGCGGCGCCACCGGCGGCGGAAGGGGAGGGACGACACCGCCCGCCCTCCGGGCTGTGCCGCCCCCCCCACCGGCGACCTACCGGGCCGCTGTGAAAACATGACCGAGCGAAACGATCGCCAATTCCTATGATTTCGGAGTCGTAAAAACTCGGAGAATTTCGAAGCGAGGGGGAAGTTTGGAAATCGGAGGTGTCCCTATCAGGTCATTTTTCGGAATTCGGCCCGCGAAGAGACTTCAAAGGCCCGTGGCGCATTGGGGAAAAAAATGCGAAGAGGTGGAAAAGTCGTCGGAACGCTCGCGATAAATTAAATTATCAGCGGTCGACTTTTTTTGACTTCGAAAAAATTTCCTTTCTCGAGATTCAGCCCGGCGATCGCGGCGCCACCGGCGGCGGAAGGGGAGGGACGACGCCGCTTGCCCTCCGGGCAGTGCCGCCCCCCCGCCGGCGACCTACCGGGCTGCTAAGAAAACATGACGGAGCGAAACGATCGCCAATTCCTATGATTTCGGAGTCGTGAAAACTCGGAGAATTTCGAAGCGAGGGGGAAGTTTGGAAATCGGAGGTGTCCCTATCAGGTCATTTTTCGGAATTCGGCCCGCGAAGGGACTTCAACGGCCCGTGGCGCATTGGGGAAAAAAATGCAAAGAGGTGGAAAAGTCGTCGGAACGCTCGCGATAAATTAAATTATCAGCGGTCGACTTTTTTTGACTTCGAAAAAATTTCCTTTCTCGAGATTCAGCCCGGCGATCGCGGCGCCACCGGCGGCGGAAGGGGAGGGACGACGCCGCCCGCCCTCCGGGCAGTGCCGCCCCCCCGCCGGCGACCTACCGGGCCGCTAAGAAAACATGACGGAGCGAAACGATCGCCAATTCCTATGATTTCGGAGTCGTGAAAACTCGGAGAATTTCGAAGCGAGGGGGAAGTTTGGAAATCGGAGGTGTCCCTATCAGGTCATTTTTCGGAATTCGGCTTGCGAAGGGACTTCAAAGGCCCGTGGCGCATTGGGGAAAAAAATGCGAAGAGGTGGAAAAGTCGTCGGAACGCTCGCGATAAATTAAATTATCAGCGGTCGACTTTTTTTGACTTCGAAAAAATTTCCTTTCTCGAGATTCAGCCCGGCGATCGCGGCGCCACCGGCGGCGGAAGGGGAGGGACGACGCCGCCCGCCCTCCGGGCAGTGCCGCCCCCCCGCCGGCGACCTACCGGGCCGCTAAGAAAACATGACGGAGCGAAACGATCGCCAATTCCTATGATTTCGGAGTCGTGAAAACTCGGAGAATTTCGAAGCGAGGGGGAAGTTTGGAAATCGGAGGTGTACCTATCAGGTCATTTTTCGGAATTCGGCCCGCGAAGGGACTTCGAAGGCCCGTGGCGCATTGGGGAAAAAATGCGAAGAGGTGGTAAAGTCGTCGGAACGCTCGCGATAAATTAAATTATCAGCGGTCGACTTTTTTTGACTTCGAAAAAATTTCCTTTCTCGAGATTCAGCCCGGCGATCGCGGCGCCACCGTCGGCGGAAGGGGAGGGACGACGCCGCCCGCCCTCCGGGCAGTGCCGCCCCCCCGCCGGCGACCTACCGGGCCGCTAAGAAAACATGACGGAGCGAAACGATCGCCAATTCCTATCATTTCGGAGTCGTGAAAACTCGGAGAATTTCGAAGCGAGGGGGAAGTTTGGAAATCGGAGGTGTCCCTATCAGGTCATTTTTCGGAACTCGGCCCGCGAAGGGACTACAAAGGCCCGTGGCGCATTGGGGAAAAAAATGCGAAGAGGTGGAAAAGTCGTCGGAACGCTCGCGATAAATTAAATTATCAGCGGTCGACTTTTTTTGACTTCGAAAAAATTTCCTTTCTCGAGATTCAGCCCAGCGATCGCGGCGCCACCGGCGGCGGAAGGGGAGGGACGACGCCGCCCGCCCTCCGGGCAGTGCCGCCCCCCCACCGGCGACCTACCGGGCCGCTAAGAAAACATGACGGAGCGAAACGATCGCCAATTCCTATGATTTCGGAGTCGTGAAAACTCGGAGAATTTCGAAGCGAGGGGAAGTTTGGAAATCGGAGGTGTCCCTATCAGGTCATTTTTCGGAATTCGGCCCGCGAAGGGACTTCAAAGGCCCGTGGCGCATTGGGGGAAAAAATGCGAAGAGGTGGAAAAGTCGTCGGAACGCTCGCGATAAATTAAATTATCAGCGGTCGACTTTTTTTGACTTCGAAAAAATTTCCTTTCTCGAGATTCAGCCCGGCGATCGCGGCGCCACCGGCGGCGGAAGGGGAGGGACGACGCCGCCCGCCCTCTGGGCAGTGCCGCCCCCCCGCCGGCGACCTACCGGGCCGCTAAGAAAACATGACGTAGCGAAACGATCGCCAATTCCTATGATTTCGGAGTCGTGAAAACTCGGAGAATTTCGAAGCGAGGGGGAAGTTTGGAAATCGGAGGTGTCCCTATCAAGTCATTTTTCGGAATTCGGCCCGCGAAGGGACTTCAACGGCCCATGGCGCATTGGGGAAAAAAATGCGAAGAGGTGGAAAAGTCGTCGGAACGCTCGCGATAAATTAAATTATCAGCGGTCGACTTTTTTTGACTTCGAAAAAATTTCCTTTCTCGAGATTCAGCCCGGCGATCGCGGCGCCACCGGCGGCGGAAGGGGAGGGACGACGCCGCCCGCCCTCCGGGCAGTGCCGCCCCCCCGCCGGCGACCTACCGGGCCGCTAAGAAAACATGACGGAGCGAAACGATCGCCAATTCCTATGATTTCGGAGTCGTAAAAACTCGGAGAATTTCGAAGCGAGGGGGAAGTTTGGAAATCGGAGGTGTCCCTATCAGGTCATTTTTCGGAATTCGGCCCGCGAAGAGACTTCAAAGGCCCGTGGCGCATTGGGGAAAAAAATGCGAAGAGGTGGAAAAGTCGTCGGAACGCTCGCGATAAATTAAATTATCAGCGGTCGACTTTTTTTGACTTCGAAAAAATTTCCTTTCTCGAGATTCAGCCCGGCGATCGCGGCGCCACCGGCGGCGGAAGGGGAGGGACGACGCCGCCCGCCCTCCGGGCAGTGCCGCCCCCCCGCCGGCGACCTACCGGGCCGCTAAGAAAACATGACGGAGCGAAACGATCGCCAATTCCTATGATTTCGGAGTCGTGAAAACTCGGAGAATTTCGAAGCGAGGGGGAAGTTTGGAAATCGGAGGTGTCCCTATCAGGTCATTTTTCGGAATTCGGCCCGCGAAGGGACTTCGAAGGCCCGTGGCGCATTGGGGAAAAAATGCGAAGAGGTGGTAAAGTCGTCGGAACGCTCGCGATAAATTAAATTATCAGCGGTCGACTTTTTTTGACTTCGAAAAAATTTCCTTTCTCGAGATTCAGCCCGGCGATCGCGGCGCCACCGTCGGCGGAAGGGGAGGGACGACGCCGCCCGCCCTCCGGGCAGTGCCGCCCCCCCGCCGGCGACCTACCGGGCCGCTAAGAAAACATGACGGAGCGAAACGATCGCCAATTCCTATCATTTCGGAGTCGTGAAAACTCGGAGAATTTCGAAGCGAGGGGGAAGTTTGGAAATCGGAGGTGTCCCTATCAGGTCATTTTTCGGAACTCGGCCCGCGAAGGGACTACAAAGGCCCGTGGCGCATTGGGGAAAAAAATGCGAAGACGTGGAAAAGTCGTCGGAACGCTCGCGATAAATTAAATTATCAGCGGTCGACTTTTTTTGACTTCGAAAAAATTTCCTTTCTCGAGATTCAGCCCGGCGATCGCGGCGCCACCGGCGGCGGAAGGGGAGGGACGACGCCGCCCGCCCTCTGGGCAGTGCCGCCCCCCCGCCGGCGACCTACCGGGCCGCTAAGAAAACATGACGTAGCGAAACGATCGCCAATTCCTATGATTTCGGAGTCATGAAAACTCGGAGAATTTCGAAGCGAGGGGGAAGTTTGGAAATCGGAGGTGTCCCTATCAGGTCATTTTTCGGAATTCGGCCCGCGAAGGGACTTCAATGGCCCGTGGCGCATTGGGGAAAAAAATGCGAAGAGGTGGAAAAGTCGTCGGAACGCTCGCGATAAATTAAATTATCAGCGGTCGACTTTTTTTGACTTCGAAAAAATTTCCTTTCTCGAGATTCAGCCCGGCGATCGCGGCGCCACCGGCAGCGGAAGGGGAGGCACGACTCCGCCCGCCCTCCGGGCAGTGCCGCCCCCCCCGCCGGCGACCTACCGGGCCGCTAAGAAAACATGACGGAGCGAAACGATCGCCAATTCCTATGATTTCGGAGTCGTGAAAACTCGGAGAATTTCGAAGCGAGGGGGAAGTTTGGAAATCGGAGGTGTCCCTATCAGGTCATTTTTCGGAATTCGGCCCGTGAAGGGACTTCAAAGGCCCGTGGCGCATTGGGGAAAAAAATGCGAAGAGGTGTAAAAGTCGTCGGAACGCTCGCGATAAATTAAATTATCAGCGGTCGACTTTTTTTGACTTCGAAAAAATTTCCTTTCTCGAGATTCTGCCCGGCGATCGCGGCGCCACCGGCGGCGGAAGGGAAGGGACGACGCCGCCCGCCCTCCGGGCAGTGCCGCCCTCCCGCCGGCGACCTACCGGGCCGCTAAGAAAACATGACGGAGCGAAACGATCGCCAATTCCTATGATTTCGGAGTCGTGAAAACTCGGAGAATTACGAAGCGAGGGGGAAGTTTGGAAATCGGAGGTGTCCCTATCAGGTCATTTTTCAGAATTCGGCCCGCGAAGGGACTTCAAAGGCCCGTGGCGCATTGGGGAAAAAAATGCGAAGAGGTGGAAAAGTCGTCGGAACGTTCGCGATAAATTAAATTATCAGCGGTCGACTTTTTTTGACTTCGAAAAAATTTCCTTTCTCGAGATTCAGCCCGGCGATCGCGGCGCCACCGGCGGCGGAAGGGGAGGGACGACGCCGCCCGCCCTCCGGGCAGTGCCGCCCCCCCGCCGGCGACCTACCGGGCCGCTAAGAAAACATGACGGAGCGAAACGATCGCCAATTCCTATCATTTCGGAGTCGTGAAAACTCGGAGAATTTCGAAGCGAGGGGGAAGTTTGGAAATCGGAGGTGTCCCTATCAAGTCATTTTTCGGAATTCGGCCCGCAAAGGGACTTCAAAGGCTCGTGGCGCATTGGGGAAAAAAATGCGAAGAGGTGGAAAAGTCGTCGGAACGCTCGCGATAAATTAAATTATCAGCGGTCGACTTTTTTTGACTTCGAAAAAATTTCCTTTCTCGAGATTCAGCCCGACGATCGCGGCGCCACCGGCGGCGGAAGGGGAGGGACGACACCGCCCGCCCTCCGGGCAGTGCCGCCCCTCCACCGGCGACCTACCGGGCCGCTATGAAAACATGACGGAGCGAAACGATCGCCAATTCCTATGATTTCGGAGTCGTGAAAACTCGGAGAATTTCGAAGCGAGGGGGAAGTTTGGAAATCGGAGGTGTCCCTATCAGGTCATTTTTCGGAATTCGGCCCGCGAAGGGACTTCAAAGGCCCGTGGCGCATTGGGGAAAAAATGCGAAGAGGTGGAAAAGTCGTCGGAACGCTCGCGATAAATTAAATTATCAGCGGTCGACTTTTTTTGACTTCGAAAAAATTTCCTTTCTCGAGATTCAGCCCGGCGATCGCGGCGCCACCGGCGGCGGAAGGGGAGGGACGACGCCGCCCGCCCTCCGGGCAGTGCCGCCCCCCCGCCGGCGACCTACCGGGCCGCTAAGAAAACATGACGGAGCGAAACGATCGCCAATTCCTATGATTTCGGAGTCGTGAAAACTCGGAGAATTTCGAAGCGAGGGGGAAGTTTGGAAATCGGAGGTGTCCCTATCAGGTCATTTTTCGGAATTCGGCCCGCGAAGGGACTTCAAAGGCCCGTGGCGCATTGGGAAAAAAAATGCGAAGAGGTGGAAAAGTCGGAACGCTCGCGATAAATTAAATTATCAGCGGTCGACTTTTTTTGACTTCGAAAAAATTTCCTTTCTCGAGATTCAGCCCGGCGATCGCGGCGCCACCGTCGGCGGAAGGGGAGGGACGACGCCGCCCGCCCTCCGGGCAGTGCCGCCCCCCCGCCGGCGACCTACCGGGCCGCTAAGAAAACATGACGGAGCGAAACGATCGCCAATTCCTATGATTTCGGAGTCGTGAAAACTCGGAGAATTTCGAAGCGAGGGGGAAGTTTGGAAATCGGAGGTGTCCCTATCAGGTCATTTTTCGGAACTCGGCCCGCGAAGGGACTTCAAAGGCCCGTGGCGCATTGGGGAAAAAAATGCGAAGAGGTGGAAAAGTCGTCGGAACGCTCGCGATAAATTAAATTATCAGCGGTCGACTTTTTTTGACTTCGAAAAAATTTCCTTTCTCGAGATTCAGCCCAGCGATCGCGGCGCCACCGGCGGCGGAAGGGGAGGGACGACGCCGCCCGCCCTCCGGGCAGTGCCGCCCCCCCACCGGCGACCTACCGGGCCGCTAAGAAAACATGACGGAGCGAAACGATCGCCAATTCCTATGATTTCGGAGTCGTGAAAACTCGGAGAATTTCGAAGCGAGGGGAAGTTTGGAAATCGGAGGTGTCCCTATCAGGTCATTTTTCGGAATTCGGCCCGCTAAGGGACTTCAAAGGCCCGCGGCGCATTGGGGAAAAAAATGCGAAGAGGTGGAAAAGTCGTCGGAACGCTCGCGATAAATTAAATTATCAGCGGTCGACTTATTTTGACTTCGAAAAAATTTCCTTTCTCGAGATTCAGCCCGGCGTTCGCGGCGCCACCGGCGGCGGAAGGGGAGGAACGACGCCGCCCGCCCTCCGGGCAGTGCCGCCCCCCCCGCCGGCGACCTACCGGGCCGCTAAGAAAACATGACGGAGCGAAACGATCGCCAATTCCTATGATTTCGGAGTCGTGAAAACTCGGAGAATTTCGAAGCGAGGGGGAAGTTTGGAAATCGGAGGTGTCCCTATCAGGTCATTTTTCGGAATTCGGCCCGCGAAGGGACTTCTACGGCCCGTGGCGCATTGGGGAAAAAAATGCAAAGAGGTGGAAAAGTCGTCGGAACGCTCGCGATAAATTAAATTATCAGCGGTCGACTTTTTTTGACTTCGAAAAAATTTCCTTTCTCGAGATTCAGCCCGGCGATCGCGGCGCCACCGGCGGCGGAAGGGGAGGGACGACGCCGCCCGCCCTCCGGGCAGTGCCGCCCCCCCGCCGGCGACCTACCGGGCCGCTAAGAAAACATGACGGAGCGAAACGATCGCCAATTCCTATGATTTCGGAGTCGTGAAAACTCGGAGAATTTCGAAGCGAGGGGGAAGTTTGGAAATCGGAGGTGTCCCTATCAGGTCATTTTTCGGAATTCGGCCCGCAAAGGGACTTCAAAGGCTCGTGGCGCATTGGGGAAAAAAATGCGAAGAGGTGGAAAAGTCGTCGGAACGCTCGCGATAAATTAAATTATCAGCGGTCGACTTTTTTTGACTTCGAAAAAATTTCCTTTCTCGAGATTCAGCCCGGCGATCGCGGCGCCACCGGCGGCGGAAGGGGAGGGACGACACCGCCCGCCCTCCGGGCTGTGCCGCCCCCCCCCACCGGCGACCTACCGGGCCGCTGTGAAAACATGACCGAGCGAAACGATCGCCAATTCCTATGATTTCGGAGTCGTAAAAACTCGGAGAATTTCGAAGCGAGGGGGAAGTTTGGAAATCGGAGGTGTCCCTATCAGGTCATTTTTCGGAATTCGGCCCGCGAAGAGACTTCAAAGGCCCGTGGCGCATTGGGGAAAAAAATGCGAAGAGGTGGAAAAGTCGTCGGAACGCTCGCGATAAATTAAATTATCAGCGGTCGACTTTTTTTGACTTCGAAAAAATTTCCTTTCTCGAGATTCAGCCCGGCGATCGCGGCGCCACCGGCGGCGGAAGGGGAGGGACGACGCCGCTTGCCCTCCGGGCAGTGCCGCCCCCCCGCCGGCGACCTACCGGGCTGCTAAGAAAACATGACGGAGCGAAACGATCGCCAATTCCTATGATTTCGGAGTCGTGAAAACTCGGAGAATTTCGAAGCGAGGGGGAAGTTTGGAAATCGGAGGTGTCCCTATCAGGTCATTTTTCGGAATTCGGCCCGCGAAGGGACTTCAACGGCCCGTGGCGCATTGGGGAAAAAAATGCAAAGAGATGGAAAAGTCGTCGGAACGCTCGCGATAAATTAAATTATCAGCGGTCGACTTTTTTTGACTTCGAAAAAATTTCCTTTCTCGAGATTCAGCCCGGCGATCGCGGCGCCACCGGCGGCGGAAGGGGAGGGACGACGCCGCCCGCCCTCCGGGCAGTGCCGCCCCCCCGCCGGCGACCTACCGGGCCGCTAAGAAAACATGACGGAGCGAAACGATCGCCAATTCCTATGATTTCGGAGTCGTGAAAACTCGGAGAATTTCGAAGCGAGGGGGAAGTTTGGAAATCGGAGGTGTCCCTATCAGGTCATTTTTCGGAATTCGGCTTGCGAAGGGACTTCAAAGGCCCGTGGCGCATTGGGGAAAAAAATGCGAAGAGGTGGAAAAGTCGTCGGAACGCTCGCGATAAATTAAATTATCAGCGGTCGACTTTTTTTGACTTCGAAAAAATTTCCTTTCTCGAGATTCAGCCCGGCGATCGCGGCGCCACCGGCGGCGGAAGGGGAGGGACGACGCCGCCCGCCCTCCGGGCAGTGCCGCCCCCCCGCCGGCGACCTACCGGGCCGCTAAGAAAACATGACGGAGCGAAACGATCGCCAATTCCTATGATTTCGGAGTCGTGAAAACTCGGAGAATTTCGAAGCGAGGGGGAAGTTTGGAAATCGGAGGTGTACCTATCAGGTCATTTTTCGGAATTCGGCCCGCGAAGGGACTTCGAAGGCCCGTGGCGCATTGGGGAAAAAATGCGAAGAGGTGGTAAAGTCGTCGGAACGCTCGCGATAAATTAAATTATCAGCGGTCGACTTTTTTTGACTTCGAAAAAATTTCCTTTCTCGAGATTCAGCCCGGCGATCGCGGCGCCACCGTCGGCGGAAGGGGAGGGACGACGCCGCCCGCCCTCCGGGCAGTGCCGCCCCCCCGCCGGCGACCTACCGGGCCGCTAAGAAAACATGACGGAGCGAAACGATCGCCAATTCCTATCATTTCGGAGTCGTGAAAACTCGGAGAATTTCGAAGCGAGGGGGAAGTTTGGAAATCGGAGGTGTCCCTATCAGGTCATTTTTCGGAACTCGGCCCGCGAAGGGACTACAAAGGCCCGTGGCGCATTGGGGAAAAAAATGCGAAGAGGTGGAAAAGTCGTCGGAACGCTCGCGATAAATTAAATTATCAGCGGTCGACTTTTTTTGACTTCGAAAAAATTTCCTTTCTCGAGATTCAGCCCAGCGATCGCGGCGCCACCGGCGGCGGAAGGGGAGGGACGACGCCGCCCGCCCTCCGGGCAGTGCCGCCCCCCCACCGGCGACCTACCGGGCCGCTAAGAAAACATGACGGAGCGAAACGATCGCCAATTCCTATGATTTCGGAGTCGTGAAAACTCGGAGAATTTCGAAGCGAGGGGAAGTTTGGAAATCGGAGGTGTCCCTATCAGGTCATTTTTCGGAATTCGGCCCGCTAAGGGACTTCAAAGGCCCGTGGCGCATTGGGGAAAAAAATGCGAAGAGGTGGAAAAGTCGTCGGAACGCTCGCAATAAATTAAATTATCAGCGGTCGACTTTTTTTGACTTCGAAAAAATTTCCTTTCTCGAGATTCAGCCCGGCGATCGCGGCGCCACCGGCGGCGGAAGGGGAGGGACGACGCCGCCCGCCCTCTGGGCAGTGCCGCCCCCCCGCCGGCGACCTACCGGGCCGCTAAGAAAACATGACGTAGCGAAACGATCGCCAATTCCTATGATTTCGGAGTCGTGAAAACTCGGAGAATTTCGAAGCGAGGGGGAAGTTTGGAAATCGGAGGTGTCCCTATCAAGTCATTTTTCGGAATTCGGCCCGCGAAGGGACTTCAACGGCCCATGGCGCATTGGGGAAAAAAATGCGAAGAGGTGGAAAAGTCGTCGGAACGCTCGCGATAAATTAAATTATCAGCGGTCGACTTTTTTTGACTTCGAAAAAATTTCCTTTCTCGAGATTCAGCCCGGCGATCGCGGCGCCACCGGCGGCGGAAGGGGAGGGACGACGCCGCCCGCCCTCCGGGCAGTGCCGCCCCCCCGCCGGCGACCTACCGGGCCGCTAAGAAAACATGACGGAGCGAAACGATCGCCAATTCCTATGATTTCGGAGTCGTAAAAACTCGGAGAATTTCGAAGCGAGGGGGAAGTTTGGAAATCGGAGGTGTCCCTATCAGGTCATTTTTCGGAATTCGGCCCGCGAAGAGACTTCAAAGGCCCGTGGCGCATTGGGGAAAAAAATGCGAAGAGGTGGAAAAGTCGTCGGAACGCTCGCGATAAATTAAATTATCAGCGGTCGACTTTTTTTGACTTCGAAAAAATTTCCTTTCTCGAGATTCAGCCCGGCGATCGCGGCGCCACCGGCGGCGGAAGGGGAGGGACGACGCCGCCCGCCCTCCGGGCAGTGCCGCCCCCCCGCCGGCGACCTACCGGGCCGCTAAGAAAACATGACGGAGCGAAACGATCGCCAATTCCTATGATTTCGGAGTCGTGAAAACTCGGAGAATTTCGAAGCGAGGGGGAAGTTTGGAAATCGGAGGTGTCCCTATCAGGTCATTTTTCGGAATTCGGCCCGCGAAGGGACTTCAACGGCCCGTGGCGCATTGGGGGAAAAAATGCGAAGAGGTGGAAAAGTCGTCGGAACGCTCGCGATAAATTAAATTATCAGCGGTCGACTTTTTTTTACTTCGAAAAAATTTCCTTTCTCGAGATTCAGCCCGGCGATCGCGGCGCCACCGGCGGCGGAAGGGGAGGGACGACGCCGCCCGCCCTCCGGGCAGTGCCGCCCCCCCGCCGGCGACCTACCGGGCCGCTAAGAAAACATGACGTAGCGAAACGATCGCCAATTCCTATGATTTCGGAGTCGTGAAAACTCGGAGAATTTCGAAGCGAGGGGGAAGTTTGGAAATCGGAGGTGTCCCTATCAGGTCATTTTTCGGAATTCGGCTTGCGAAGGGACTTCAAAGGCCCGTGGCGCATTGGGGAAAAAAATGCGAAGAGGTGGAAAAGTCGTCGGAACGCTCGCGATAAATTAAATTATCAGCGGTCGACTTTTTTTGACTTCGAAAAAATTTCCTTTCTCGAGATTCAGCCCGGCGATCGCGGCGCCACCGGCGGCGGAAGGGGAGGGACGACGCCGCCCGCCCTCCGGGCAGTGCCGCCCCCCCGCCGGCGACCTACCGGGCCGCTAAGAAAACATGACGGAGCGAA
>JAJPWW010000770.1:22500-50000 GCA_028673005.1 Tanypteryx hageni
GTCGAGGGAGTGATTTGAAAAGTTCCCCGAGTCGTTGCGTTCCAACTCTTGTGCGGAAAGCGAAAATGAGAGAGTGCCGCATCGGTGCGCGAGTGGCGAGCCCTTTCGGGTCGCCCTCGGCACGCGGCAAGCTGAGCGGGTGGAGCTCCTCGAGAACGGGATGCTCCCTATAGTAGTCAAACAGCGCGAGCGCGCGCCCGCCGCCGACCCCCGCCCGCCGAGGACCGCCGGAGAAAGTCCCTAAGCGCGCCGGCCCGGACGCGCCCGTTTGCGACCGCGGCAGGTGAATTCGCCTCGTGCGAAGGGGAACGCCCTCTTAAAAGACCGGGAACGCAGCGGTCACCGCAAGGGTAGGTGACGATCGACCCTCGCTTCGATTCCCGGCACTCGGACGCGGACTTTTTTTTGAGATTATGCCTTTTGATTCCGAGGCTCGCGTTCGCCGAAGGCCGGCCGGCCCGCCCTCCCGGCGATCGCGTCGTCACCGGCCGCGCAAGGGAAAACGCCGTCCCTCGGCCGGTGCCCCGCCGGCGACCTACCACGCCGCTCGAGCAAGCCCGGAGACCTACCACGCCGCTCCAACTGCGATGGAGCGAAACGATCGCCAATTTTTGCATTCTTAGGAATATCGTGCACACGACACATTTCTGCCGAATTTGGAGTTTTTCACCACACTCTCGGAAGTTAAACATCTACATCTACATCTACAGTTTACCCTGCAAGCCACCGCAAGGGTGTGTGGCAGGGGGTGTATTAACACCAAGGGGAAAACTCCAAAATTAGGCCTTGGTTTACGCCCCTACGCGAGGTTACTTTTGATCGCAAGTTTTATTCTGCTCAACTATCGTTCTAGGGAAAAATGAGCCTTTGTATCTCTCTGTCCTACAGGCTATCTCTCTTATTTTACGAGGATGGTCCATTCTACCGATATAGGTGGGAGTTCTTATTATTTCTTTGACGTCGCTGGAGAAAGTACTCGTTCTAAATCTTTCAAGAAGTTTTAACCTAGCACGTGATCGACGCTCAGCTAGTGATTCCCATCCTAAGTCCTGTATCAAGCCTGTAACGCTTATATTTCTATCAAAACAATTTTTGACGAATCTAGCAGCTTTTCGCTGCACTTTCTCTAACTCGGCAATTAAACCTTTCTCGTACGGATCCCATATGCTCGACGCATACTCTAGCAGCGGTCTAACTAAAGAAAAGTAACATGTCTCTTTGACTTTTTCTTCGCTTTTACCTACTATCCGTTTGATGAATCCTAGTTTTTGCTTAGCTTTCCCGGATATATTTCGTATGTGTGTGTCCCACGAGAGGTTACTTGTTAAAATGACACCTAAGTATTTGACGGATTCGGATAATTTTAGATGTACGCCTTCTATACTGTAATTCATCGCCTCAATTTCTTTGTTTCTCCAGAATCTCATGACGGAACACTTACCTAAGTTCAGCTCTAATTGCCACTCTTTACACCACTCGAGAATTGCGTGTAGATCGTTAGAAAGTAATGCTTGATCAGCAGGACTGTTAATCTCTCTGTAAACTACCGTATCATCCGCGAATAACTTGATTTTACTTGTAATAACATTATCTAAGTCATTTATGTATATAAGGAATAATAGGGGACCGATGACACTTCCCTGTGGAACGCCGGAGGACACGCTGACCGAATCTGATTTAAATCCATCAATGACTACCATTTGTTCCCGATCATTGAGAAAGTCCCTGATCCACTCGATTATCTTTCGATTTATTCCACAGGCTTGTAATTTTTTCAATAACTTAATATGAGGGACTTTATCGAATGCCTTCCTGAAGTCAAGAAAAACCGCGTCTAGCTGGGTCTTTCGATCACCGGATCGTAGTATATCATGTGCAAACAGAGCGAGCTGTGTTTCACAAGATCTTGCCTTCCTAAAACCGTGCTGATATTTACTGAGCAAGTCCTGGCTATCTAAGAAGTCCATCACAGAACTAACGATGATGTGCTCTAGAATCTTGCAAGATATTGAGGTTAGCGAAATCGGCCTGTAGTTTTCTCGGTCGTCTTTTTTTCCGCCTTTATGTAGCGGAGTTATAAACGCTAATTTCCATTCCTTAGGTATAACGCCATGACTAAGTGACTTACTGAAAACTGTTTCGAGATAAGGTGCTATTTCTAACGCTAATTCCTTTAATACTCTAGCTGGTATCTCTTCCGGTCCCGGGGATTTATTTGCATTTATGATTTTGAGCTGTTCTGCTATACCTTTTGCTGATATAAGTATATCGTTCATCTTCTCTTCGCTTGGTTCGGGTGGATCGTCCTTCCTTTTCTCCACTTCGGTCGTAAATACGCTTTGAAAAAATGAGTTTAACAAGTTTCCTTTATCAATGCTATCGTAAACTACCTCTCCTTTGTCGTTTCTTAATGGTGCTACGGTTGGGCGTCGATCTTGAACTTCTCTAACATAAGACCAAAAGATTTTGGGATTTTCGTTTAGATGTTCACAGAGAATCTTTTTCTTAAAGTTCATTAATGCCTTGCGCATAATCTTTTTAGACCAAGTCCGACAATTTCTGTACTTGTTTGAAATTGTATTTATTACCTCCTGTGACATATTATTTTTGGCGCATTTAAGTTTTGAGTGAAGCTTTCTTTGTCTCCTGAGAGCACATCTAACCTGCCGATTATACCACCTAGGTTCTCCATTATCGGTAATATATTTACTTGGTATGTACGTATTTATACCTGTTCTAATTACTGATAAGAAAGCTTTCCAAGTTTCCTCAACGTTCTTCGTGCTTGCTAATTTTCTGAAAGTTGCGTAATCTTTAATAAGTTTCTCTTTAAAGTCCGCAAAGTTAGCATTTTTAAATATGTACACTTTTCGCTTAGGCTTGCGATACTTTACGAATGCTATGTTCAAGATAACTCGGACTACTCGGTGATCGCTGATTCCTTCTTCAATAACTACTTCAGAAACACGTTCAGGGATATTAAGTGCTATTAAGTCTAATATATTGTCCTCTCTCGTGGGTTCTCTGACTACCTGAATAAGGGAATGTTTATTGAAGATGTCTATTAGTGCTTCGCATGACTCACGATTTCTACCGGGTGGTGTGAAGCTGCAACTGCGCCAATTTATCGAGGGTAGATTAAAGTCTCCCCCTACTATAGTAAGACTTTTGCTATTTTTCATCTGTATTGAGTTGATTTGGGCCTCTAGCTCATAAATTTCTTCTGCGTCTGCACCTGGCGGCCTATAGCATGCACATACATGGATGTTTCCTAAACCTCCCCTGCTGATTGTACACCAAATGCTTTCTATTCTGTTTTCCGTAAACTCAATTGGCGAACTGATAAGCGTGTCCTTCACCGCTATAAAAACTCCACCTCCGTTCCTATTTACCCTATCTCGTCTGTGAATATTATATCTTAAGGGGAAAATTTCTCGGTCGTGTATATCCGAAGTTAGCCAGCTCTCTGTGCCTATCACTATATCTGCCTCAGTTTCCTCTAATAAATTCTGAAATTCTGCTGTCTTATTCCTGATACTACGGCAGTTTATATTTAAAATTGTTAATGAGTCGCTTTCGGGCCGCTTCTGAATTTTTTCTGTGTTATGGATGGTGCGACTTCTAAGAGAGGCGTTATCATTGCTATTGTTAGCGCAGAGTTTATTGAGTCCCAACGTCGACCTAGGTATTGACCTACTATCGCAGTTATTTGATGACCCCGAGATTGACCTACGCACTGGCCTTAATGTTAATGTTAATGTTAATGTTAAAACCGAAATAATTTCCGAATAACTCGCGAATTTCAGCTGTCAAACTCTCCTCGTAGGAGCTGAACATTAACCCTTTCGTTAAAACTTTAAGAATTTTTAACTTCAGGACAAATGGAAATATCGAAATCGGAGTTGTCCCTATCAGATCATGTTTCGGAATTCTACCCGTAAAGGGACTTTCAGCTCCGCAGCGCATTCGAAAATACGAAAACGTTGAAAAGTTGTTTAAACAATTGCGAATTGTTATTAGCGGTCGACTTTTTTTAACTTTTTAAAAAATTTCTTTTTTTTTACGTGTAATCGCCTGCATAATGATACCGAGAACTCGAACGTGCGGCATATAGTTTTCAAGATAAAAATTATCGAACTTTAATGTACAAATGGGGTTAAATCGACCTCTAGAAACTGACTATTTTAAAATTTTCGATTTTTGTAGTCGGTTGCGAGAAAAGTCGTATAATCTTGCAAAATTTCAGCTTCCTAAGCTTATTAGATCGCGTTCCCCCACGCTAACTTATGGGAGACATTCCGGGGTCTCTGGAGTCGAACCCAAGACACTGTGAGCAAAAGCGACGACAACTCCCGATAGATATTGCGGCCATCTAGTGACACTGAAAATTTCAACCTCCGAGCTTGCCGGCAAGTGCACGAAATTAATTCACAGAAATTGCGCTTTTTGTGTCTTCTGTCGTGGGAAAAGACGCGAATCTCGTCGTTTGCCGACCAAAAACAAATGAATGACGACGTATATATATAGAACAGTATGATACCGATTTTCAGGCACTTCCGGATGAGCTGGAGACTCGAAATTTTTTCCTTGGGTAGAATTCTTCGCGGAGCCACCCAGGAAAAAACAAAATCTCGAAAAAGTTCGACGACACGGACGCAAAAAATTGGCAATTGTTTAAACAAATTCTCATAGTTTATGCACTTTCGCTCGTGCTACGCAGCTGAAATTTTTTTTGCAGGTAGAATTCCAAAAAAGAACCAGATAGAGACCACCAAGATTTCGATATCTTAATTTGTTCGGCAGTTAAAATTTCTCAAAATGTTTAAACAAATAGAAAACTGTTCAGGTACTGGGGGATGAGCTAGGAAGCTGAAATTTTCAAATTATTTACAAAGTGGTGAACTTTCACGAACAAACGTTTCGATTTTGCCATACATCAATTGCGGCGGCCGTTAAAAATTATTTAAATTTTAAACAATTGGAAAAATACCGTTTCACTTCTAGAAGTGCCACAACTTCAACATTCTGCTGAAACGCGTAGCATTAGTATCCCGCGATGAAGACGCTGTAAAATGTTCGAAATTGGGACATTTGGGGATTGTTTTAGACAATTGTCGCGAGGCGTGGGAAAACGGAAATCTTTGGAATTAAAGGAATATAGGCGATGACGAGACGTCTGCCTGAAAAACGAATGTTTCTTCGAGGCGAGATGAGATGCTCGCAGCAAGCAAGCGCCAACTATAGCAGTAACGCGTAGATGACGACCTGCGCAGACATACCCCCACTCCCGCTTACTCTCTCCCCCTTCCTCGCGGTTGCCAGCTGTTGCTACTTGTGATATTTTCCTGTCCTCTCCCGTTGTTTTTTACGTGTTTGACTTTTGCTTAGCTCTTGGACATTCTTTTTGGACTTCGATTTTGATTTTTGCTTTGGTGGGATTGCTTGTGTGGAATGGCCAGTACATCTAAATCGTCATCAGTCCGAGGCAGGCCTCTCAGGAGCCAAGCTCGTGAAATGGTTTACAAAGTAAACTGTTATTTAAAAGATTTGAAAATAGAGAACAATTTGGATATGAATGTAATTCGTTTGCCTCCTTACCATCCCGATATCAATCCGATTGAGATGGTGTGGGGGGTGACCGACCTTAAAAGACGGGTCATAAAATTATATAGACTGCTACTTTATTGTAAAATGTTGCCAATTTGTGTAACTTTGTGCGCTTTTTATTTAGGTATCCCACGACTCGGGGGCTTGCACGCTGGAGTAGAAGAAAGGAGTCTTTCTAAGATGTCGTGAAGAATTCGCCACAGAGAAGTGGATCGAAGTGTGCGAACACGTTAAGAAGACAGGAGAAGAGCACCGGAGACGGGAAGCGAGAGTGGCATGGACATGTGGACGTCATCGGGCGAGACTGGTTGAAAGATCTTTTTTAAACACTGTTCTGTTTATTATTAAATGTTGTGATCGATCTCCATTGAACTGGTTTCATTTATTTCATGTCCAACTTCCATTTCCAAAGCTACTCTATAGAGTTTAATACTTTGTATTTCTGTTAATTCCCGGGTAAAGTGGTTAGTTATAAAATATTACGTTAATGTGCTCTGCCCACAAGACCGATAGAAAAGGAAACGATTCCGTCATTACTTTCCCAAAGGATTATTTAATTAATTTCCCATCTTCCGTTAAGTGTTTAAGTGGGAAATCATGCCGAAAACGGCGAAAATCTGGATTTTGCACCAATTGGCAACACCGAGAATTAGCGGCATAGGGAACACGGACGACGTGGAAGGGGAAGGTGTGGAGGGGGGGTGGGAAAGACTTAGCTCCACCCACTGGCCGCCAAGAAGTTTCTCAACTACGCAGTACCTGCTGTAGCGGTGTAACGGCCGTTTCGAAAGTTATTTTCTTCCTCGCGAGAACGTTTTCCGTTCGAACTTTTATTTTTATAGAGATGAATACCGCCACGTCCCACGTGAGACTTTCTTGCTTTGACCCGCGATTCGTTTTCGAAACCCATTAAAAATTTCGATATCCGAGGCCGAAAATTAGGCTCGCAAAGAAATATTTAAGAAACACTCGAAAATGACGCGCGAGCTCTCTGGGATCAAAAGCCGCGAGATCGCAACGTTCGGAGGCGAGGTCTTTCGCGTCGCGCGCGAGATGCCGGGGAACTCGGTCCGAGCCGCCGGTGGCGACATCTGGGCGGGCGAATCGGAATGAGCGAGTCGGAGCTCGCCCAGGACCTCCCCAGCCCGTACGGAGACTCGGAAAAATCGGGAACGGAGGCAAAATTCCCGGTACACGGACGCGGACGCTTCTCGGCAGAATCGGTGGACTCGGATATGGGGACAACCACAGATTATGACGAAAGCTCTTCCTCTGACTCTTAAGTAATTATTAAAGAATTCATTTCTGTAGAATAAGTTCGTTTTGGTATTCTAAGTTAGGAATAATATACGAGTGTTAATATAATAATTTTTCCCAACTCCCCGATTCCCGGTGATGACAATCCGCTTAGGAAATATGCGATTTGTGATATTAATATTTTATATTATGGTTTAATTTTCTTTCCTATCCAATGAGGAAGCAAAATGTAGCTATCGGTCGTCAATAAAAGTGTTAATTGGATTTTGGCCATGTTTTCTTGAAAAAGCCCCACTGTGCGCCGGTGGCGACGTCTCGGCGGGCGAGTCGGAGTGCGCGAGTCTGAACTCCTCGCGGGGACCCAGGCCGTAGGAAGACTCGGAAAAATCGCGAACGGAGCGATTGCCGTAGGGCACGTTCCGATCGACCCTCGCCGAGATTCCCGGCACTCGGACGCGGACGGTTGTCGACATTATGTGGGGGGAGGTGAAAGGAAGTGAGGGGAGGTGAAAGGAAGTGAGAAGAGGTGAAAGGAAGTGGATGGAGGTGAAAGGAAGTGAGGGGAGGCGAAAGAATGTAAGGGGAATTAAATGGATGTGAGGGGATGTTAAAGGAAATGAGGGGAGGTGAAAAGAAGTGAGGGGAGGCGAAAAGATGTGAGGGGAGGTAAATGGAAGTGAGGGGATGTTAAAGGAAGTAAGGGGAGGTAAAAGTAAGTGAGGGGAGTTGAAAGGAAGTAAGAGAATATCATAGGTTGGTTGGGTTGGGTTGGGTTGGATTGGGTTGGGTTGGGTTGGGTGGGGTTCGGTTGTGTTGGGTTGGTTTGGGTAGGTTTGGGTTTGGTTGGGTTGGGTTGAGTTGGGTTGGGTTAAGTGAGAGGAGGTGAATGGAAGTGAGGGGATGTTAAAAGAAATAAGGGGAGGTGAAAGGGAGTGAGAGGAGGTGAAAGAAAGTGAGGGGAGAAGAAAGGAAGTAAGTGGAAGTGAATGGAAGTGAGGAAAGGTGAAAGGAAGCGACAGGAGGTGAAAGAAGTTGAGGGAAGTTGAATGGAAGTGAGGAAAGGTGAAAGGAAGTGAGGGTAGGTGAAAAGAAGTGAGGGGGGGTGAAAGGAATTAGGAGTAGGTGAAACGAAGTGAGGAGAGGTGAAAGGAAATGAGGGAAGGTGAAAGGAAGTGAGGGAAGGTGAATGGAAGTGAGGAAAGGTGAAAGGAAGTGAAGGGAGGTGAAAGATAGTTAGGGGAGCTAAAAGGAAATAAGGGGAGGTAAAAGGATGTGAAAGAATGTGAAAGGCAGTGAAGGAAGGTTAAAGAAAGTGAGGAGAGGTGAAAGGAAGTGAGGGGAGGTGAAAGGAAGTGAGGGGAGGTGAATGGAAGTTAGGGGAGGCAAAAGAAATTGAGGGGAGGTGAATGGAAGTGAGGGGATGTTAAAGAAAGTAAGGGGAAGTGAATGGAAGTGAGGGGAGGTAAAAGGAAGTAAGGGGAGTTGAAAGGAAGTGTGGGGAGAAGAAAGAAAGTGAGGGGAGGTGAAATAAAGTGAGGGGGGGTGAAAGGAAGTGAGGGGAGGTGAATGAAAGAGAGAGAATGTGAATGGAAGTAAGGGAAGGTGAAAGAAAGTGAGGGTAGGTGAAAGGAAATGAGGGGAGATGAAAGGAAGCAAGTGGAAATGAAAGAAAGTGAGGGGAGATGAAATAAGGTGAAGTGAGGTTAAAGGAAGTGAGGGGATATTAAAGGAAGTGAGAGGAGGGGAAAAGAAATGAGGGGAGGTGAAAGGAAGTGAGGGGAGTTGAAAGGAAACGAGAAGAGGTGAAAGAAAGTGAGGGGAGTTGAAATGAAGTGAGTGGGTGTGAATGGAAGTGAGGGGAGGTGAAAGGAAGAGAGGGGAGGTGAAAGGAAGAGTGGGGAGGTGGAGGGAAGCGAGGGGAGGCGAAAGGAAATGAGGAGAGGTGAGAGGAAGTGAGTGATGTTGAAATTAATTAAGGGGATGTTAAAGGAAGTAAGGGGAGGTGCAAGGAAGTGAGGGGAGGTGAAATAAAGTGAGGGAAGGTGAAATGAAGTGAAAGGAGATGAAAGGAAGTGAGGGGAGTTGAAAGGATGTAAGGGGAGGTGAAAGGATGTGAGAGAATGTGAAAGGAAATGAGGGAAGGTGAAGGAAAGGGATGGGAGGTGAAATGAAGTGAGGGGAGGTGAAAGGAAGTGAGAAGAAGTGAAAAAAAATGAGGGAAGGTGAAAGGAAGTGAGGGGAGGTGAAAGGAAGTGAGGGGATGTGAAAGAAAGTGAGGGGAGGTGAAATGAAGTGAGGTGAGGTTAAAGGAAGTGAGGGGATGTTAAAGGAAGTGAGGGGAGGTGAAATGAGGTGAGAGGAGGGGAGAAGAAGTGAGGGGAGGTGAAAGGATGTGGGGGGAGGTGAACGGAAGTGAGGGGAGGTGAAAGGTTGTAGGGGGAGGTAAATGTATGTGAGGGGATGTTAAAAGAAATGAGGGGAGGTGAAAGGAAGTGAGGGGAGGCGAAAGGATGTGAGGGGAGGTAAATGGAAGTGAGGGGATGTTAAATGAAGTAAGTGGAGGTAAAAGAAATTGAGGGGAGTTGAAAGAAAGTAAGAGAATATCATAGGTTGGTTGGGTTGGGTTGGGATGGGATGGGTTGGGTTGGATTGGGTTGGGTTGGGTTGGGTTGGGTGGGGTTCGGTTGGGTTGGGTTGGGTAGGTTTGGGTTTGGTTGGGTTGGGTTGGTTTGGGTTGGGTTAATTGAGAGGAGGTGAATGGAAGTGAGGGGATATTATAAGAAGTAAGGGGAGATGAAAGGAAGTGAGGGGAGGTGAAAGAAATTGAGGGGAGGAGAAAGGAAATAAGGGAAGGTGAAAGAATGTGAGGGGAGGTGAAAGGAAATGTGGGGAGATGAAAGGAAGCAAGTGGAAATGAAAGAAATTGAGGGGAGGTGAAATGAAGTGAGGTGAGGTTAAAGGAAGTGAGGGGATATTAAAGGAAGTGAGAGGAGTTGAAAGGAAGTGAGAGGAGGGGAAAAGAAGTGAGGGGAGGTGAATGGAAGTGAGGGGATGTTATAGAAAGTAAGGGGAAGTGAATGGAAGTGAGGGGATGTAAAATGAAGTGAGGGGGGTGAAAGGAAGTGAGGGGAGGTGAAAGGAAGAGAGGGGAGGTGAAAGAAAGCGAGGGGAGGTGAAAGGAAGTGAGGGGAGTTAAAAGGAAGTAAGGGGAGGTGAAAGGAAGTGAGAGAATGTAAAAAGAAGTGAGGGAAGGTGAAGGAAAGGGATAAGAGGTGAAAGGAAGTGAGGGGAGGTGAAAGGAAGTTATGGGAGGCAAATGGAAGTGAGGGGAGGTAAATGAAAAAGAGAGAATGTGAAAGGAAGACAGGGAAGGTGAAAGAAAGTGAGGGGAGGTGAAATGAAGTGAGGGGAGGTGAAAGGATGTGGGGGGAGGTGAAAGGAAGTGAGGGGAGGTGAAAGGAATTGAGAAGAGTTGAAAGGAAGTGGATGGAGGTGAAAGGAAGTGAGGGGAGGAGAAAGGATGTAAGGGGAGGTGAAAGGAAGTGAGAGGAGGGGAAAAGAAGTGAGGGGAGGTGAAAGGATGTGGGGAGAGGTGAAAGAAAGTAAGGAGTGGGGAAAGGAAGTGAGAGAATATGAAAGGAATTGAGGGAAGGTGAATGAAAGGGATGGGAGGTGAAAGGAAGTGAGGGGAAGTGAAAGGAAGTGATGGGATTCAAAAGGAAGTGAGGGGAGGTAAATGAAAGAGAGATAATGTGAAAGGAAGACAGGGAAGGTGAAAGAAAGTGAGGGGAGGTGAAAGGAAGTTAGGGGAGGTAAAGGAAGTGAGAGAATGTGAAAGGAAGCGAGAAGAGATGAGAGAAAGTGAGGGTAGGTGAAATAAAGCGAGGGGAGGTGAAAGGAAATTAGTGGTGGTGAAAGAAATAGAGGGGTGGTGAAGGGAAGTGAGGGGAGTTGAAAGGAAGTGAGGGGAGTTGAAATAAAGTAAGGGGAGGTGAAACGAACTGAGGGGAGGCGAAAGGAAGTGAGGGGAGGTGAGAGAAAGTGAGAAAATGTGAAAGGTTGGTTGGGTTGGGTTGGGTTGGGTTTATTTGGGTTGGGTTGGGTTGGGATGGGTTGGGTTAAGTTGGGTTGGGTTGGGTTCTTTTGGGTTGGTTTGCATTGGGTTGGGTTGGTTAGGGTTGGGTTGGGTTGGGTTGGTTTGGGTTGTGTTGGGTTGGGTTGGGTTGGGTTGGGATGTGTTGTGCTGGTTTGGGTTGTGTTGGGTTGGGTTGGGTTGATTTGGGTTGGGTTGGGTTAAGTGAGGGGAGGTGAATGGAAGTGAAAGTATGTTAAAGGAAATAAGGGGAGGTGAAAGTATGTTAAAGGAGGTAAAATAAAGTGAGGGGAGGTGAAATGAAGTGAGTAGAGGTGAAAGAATGGGATGGGAGGTGAAAGGAAGTGAGGGGAAGTGAAAGGAAGTGATGGGAGGCAAAAGAATGTGAGGGGAGGTAAATGAAAGAGAGAGAATGTGAAAGGAAGACAGGGAAGGTGAAAGAAAGTGAGGGGAGGTGAAAGGAAGTGAGGGGAGGTAAAGGAAGTGAGAGAATGTGAAAGGAAACGAGAAGAGATGGGAGAAAGTGAGAGTAGGTGAAATGAAGCGAGGGAAGGTGAAAGGAAGTGAGGGGAGGTGAAAGGAAGTGAGGGGATGTGAAAGAAAGTGAGGGGAGGTGAAATGAAGTGAGGTGAGGTTAAAGGAAGTGAGGGGATGTTAAAGGAAGTGAGGGGAGGTGAAATGAGGTGAGAGGAGGGGAGAAGAAGTGAGGGGAGGTGAAAGGATGTGGGGGGAGGTGAACGGAAGTGAGGGGAGGTGAAAGGTTGTAGGGGGAGGTAAATGTATGTGAGGGGATGTTAAAAGAAATGAGGGGAGGTGAAAGGAAGTGAGGGGAGGCGAAAGGATGTGAGGGGAGGTAAATGGAAGTGAGGGGAGGTGAAAGGAAGTGAGAGAATGTAAAAAGAAGTGAGGGAAGGTGAAGGAAAGGGATAAGAGGTGAAAGGAAGTGAGGGGAGGTGAAAGGAAGTTATGGGAGGCAAATGGAAGTGAGGGGAGGTAAATGAAAAAGAGAGAATGTGAAAGGAAGACAGGGAAGGTGAAAGAAAGTGAGGGGAGGTGAAATGAAGTGAGGGGAGGTGAAAGGATGTGGGGGGAGGTGAAAGGAAGTGAGGGGAGGTGAAAGGAATTGAGAAGAGTTGAAAGGAAGTGGATGGAGGTGAAAGGAAGTGAGGGGAGGAGAAAGGATGTAAGGGGAGGTGAAAGGAAGTGAGAGGAGGGGAAAAGAAGTGAGGGGAGGTGAAAGGATGTGGGGAGAGGTGAAAGAAAGTAAGGAGTGGGGAAAGGAAGTGAGAGAATATGAAAGGAATTGAGGGAAGGTGAATGAAAGGGATGGGAGGTGAAAGGAAGTGAGGGGAAGTGAAAGGAAGTGATGGGATTCAAAAGGAAGTGAGGGGAGGTAAATGAAAGAGAGATAATGTGAAAGGAAGACAGGGAAGGTGAAAGAAAGTGAGGGGAGGTGAAAGGAAGTTAGGGGAGGTAAAGGAAGTGAGAGAATGTGAAAGGAAGCGAGAAGAGATGAGAGAAAGTGAGGGTAGGTGAAATAAAGCGAGGGGAGGTGAAAGGAAATTAGTGGTGGTGAAAGAAATAGAGGGGTGGTGAAGGGAAGTGAGGGGAGTTGAAAGGAAGTGAGGGGAGTTGAAATAAAGTAAGGGGAGGTGAAACGAACTGAGGGGAGGCGAAAGGAAGTGAGGGGAGGTGACAGAAAGTGAGAAAATGTGAAAGGTTGGTTGGGTTGGGTTGGGTTGGGTTTATTTGGGTTGGGTTGGGTTGGGATGGGTTGGGTTAAGTTGGGTTGGGTTGGGTTCTTTTGGGTTGGTTTGCATTGGGTTGGGTTGGTTAGGGTTGGGTTGGGTTGGGTTGGTTTGGGTTGTGTTGGGTTGGGTTGGGTTGGGTTGGGATGTGTTGTGCTGGTTTGGGTTGTGTTGGGTTGGGTTGGGTTGATTTGGGTTGGGTTGGGTTAAGTGAGGGGAGGTGAATGGAAGTGAAAGTATGTTAAAGGAAATAAGGGGAGGTGAAAGTATGTTAAAGGAGGTAAAATAAAGTGAGGGGAGGTGAAATGAAGTGAGTAGAGGTGAAAGAATGGGATGGGAGGTGAAAGGAAGTGAGGGGAAGTGAAAGGAAGTGATGGGAGGCAAAAGAATGTGAGGGGAGGTAAATGAAAGAGAGAGAATGTGAAAGGAAGACAGGGAAGGTGAAAGAAAGTGAGGGGAGGTGAAAGGAAGTGAGGGGAGGTAAAGGAAGTGAGAGAATGTGAAAGGAAACGAGAAGAGATGGGAGAAAGTGAGAGTAGGTGAAATGAAGCGAGGGAAGGTGAAAGGAAGTGAGGGGAGGTGAAAGGAAGTGAGGGGATGTGAAAGAAAGTGAGGGGAGGTGAAATGAAGTGAGGTGAGGTTAAAGGAAGTGAGGGGATGTTAAAGGAAGTGAGGGGAGGTGAAATGAGGTGAGAGGAGGGGAGAAGAAGTGAGGGGAGGTGAAAGGATGTGGGGGGAGGTGAACGGAAGTGAGGGGAGGTGAAAGGTTGTAGGGGGAGGTAAATGTATGTGAGGGGATGTTAAAAGAAATGAGGGGAGGTGAAAGGAAGTGAGGGGAGGCGAAAGGATGTGAGGGGAGGTAAATGGAAGTGAGGGGATGTTAAAGAAAGTAAGTGGAGGTAAAAGAAATTGAGGGGAGTTGAAAGAAAGTAAGAGAATATCATAGGTTGGTTGGGTTGGGTTGGGATGGGATGGGTTGGGTTGGATTGGGTTGGGTTGGGTTGGGTTGGGTGGGGTTCGGTTGGGTTGGGTTGGGTAGGTTTGGGTTTGGTTGGGTTGGGTTGGTTTGGGTTGGGTTAATTGAGAGGAGGTGAATGGAAGTGAGGGGATATTATAAGAAGTAAGGGGAGATGAAAGGAAGTGAGGGGAGGTGAAAGAAATTGAGGGGAGGAGAAAGGAAATAAGGGAAGGTGAAAGAATGTGAGGGGAGGTGAAAGGAAATGTGGGGAGATGAAAGGAAGCAAGTGGAAATGAAAGAAATTGAGGGGAGGTGAAATGAAGTGAGGTGAGGTTAAAGGAAGTGAGGGGATATTAAAGGAAGTGAGAGGAGTTGAAAGGAAGTGAGAGGAGGGGAAAAGAAGTGAGGGGAGGTGAATGGAAGTGAGGGGATGTTATAGAAAGTAAGGGGAAGTGAATGGAAGTGAGGGGATGTAAAATGAAGTGAGGGGGGTGAAAGGAAGTGAGGGGAGGTGAAAGGAAGAGAGGGGAGGTGAAAGAAAGCGAGGGGAGGTGAAAGGAAGTGAGGGGAGGCGAAAAAAAATGAGGGGAGGTGAAAGGAAGTGAGGGGTGGTGAAATTAAGTAATGGGAGGTGAAAGAAAGTGAAAGGATGTTAAAGGAAGTAAGGGGAGGTGAAAGGAAGTGAAGGGAGGTGAAATAAAATGAGGGAAGGTGAAATGAAGTGAGGGGAGGTGAAAGGAAGTGAGGGGAGGTGAAAGGAAGTAAGGAGAGGTGAAAGGAAGTGAGAGAATGTGAAAGGAAGTGAGGGAAGGTGAAAGAAAGGGATGAGATGTGAAAGGAAGTGAGGGGAAGTGAAAGGAAGTGATAAGAGGCAAAAGAAAGTGAGGGGAGATAAATGAATGAGAGAGAATGTGAAAGAAAGACAGGGAAGGTGAAAGAAAGTGAGGTAAGGTGAAAGTAAGTGAGGGGAGGTAAAGGAAGTGAGAGAATGTGAAAGGAAGCGAGAAGAGATGAAAGAAAGTGAGTGTAGGTGAAATGAAGCGAGGGGAGGTGAAAGGAAGTGAGGGGAGGTGAAAGGAAACGAGAAGAGGTGAAAGAAAGTGAGGGGAGGTGAAATGAAGTGAGGGGGTGTGAAAGGAAGTGAGGGGAGGTGAAAGGAAGAGAGGGGAGGTGAAAGGAAGCGAGTGGAGGTTAAAGGAAGTGAGGGGAGGCGAAAGGAAATGAGGAGAGGTGAAAGGAAGTGAGTGGTGGTGAAATTAAGTAAGGGGATGTTAAAGGAAGTAAGGGGAGGTGAAAGGAAGTGAGGGGAGGTGAAATAAAGTGAGGGAAGGTGAAATGAAGTGAGGGGAGGTGAAAGGAAGTGAGGGGAGTTAAAAGGAAGTAAGGGGAGGTGAAAGGAAGTGAGAGAATGTAAAAAGAAGTGAGGGAAGGTGAAGGAAAGGGATAAGAGGTGAAAGGAAGTGAGGGGAGGTGAAAGGAAGTTATGGGAGGCAAAAGGAAGTGAGGGGAGGTAAATGAAAAAGAGAGAATGTGAAAGGAAGACAGGGAAGGTGAAAGAAAGTGAGGGGAGGTGAAATGAAGTGAGGGGAGGTGAAAGGATGTGGGGGGAGGTGAAAGGAAGTGAGGGGAGGTGAAAGGAATTGAGAAGAGTTGAAAGGAAGTGGATGGAGGTGAAAGGAAGTGAGGGGAGGAGAAAGGATATAAGGGGAGGTGAAAGGAAGTGAGAGGAGGGGAAAAGAAGTGAGGGGAGGTGAAAGGATGTGGGGAGAGGTGAAAGAAAGTAAGGAGTGGGGAAAGGAAGTGAGAGAATATGAAAGGAATTGAGGGAAGGTGAATGAAAGGGATGGGAGGTGAAAGGAAGTGAGGGGAAGTGAAAGGAAGTGATGGGATTCAAAAGGAAGTGAGGGGAGGTAAATGAAAGAGAGATAATGTGAAAGGAAGACAGGGAAGGTGAAAGAAAGTGAGGGGAGGTGAAAGGAAGTTAGGGGAGGTAAAGGAAGTGAGAGAATGTGAAAGGAAGCGAGAAGAGATGAGAGAAAGTGAGGGTAGGTGAAATAAAGCGAGGGGAGGTGAAAGGAAATTAGTGGTGGTGAAAGAAATAGAGGGGAGGTGAAGGGAAGTGAGGGGAGTTGAAAGGAAGTGAGGGGAGTTGAAATAAAGTAAGGGGAGGTGAAACGAACTGAGGGGAGGCGAAAGGAAGTGAGGGGAGGTGACAGAAAGTGAGAAAATGTGAAAGGTTGGTTGGGTTGGGTTGGGTTGGGTTTATTTGGGTTGGGTTGGGTTGGGATGGGTTGGGTTAAGTTGGGTTGGGTTGGGTTGTTTTGGGTTGGTTTGCATTGGGTTGGGTTGGTTAGGGTTGGGTTGGGTTGGGTTGGTTTGGGTTGTGTTGGGTTGGGTTGGGTTGGGATGTGTTGTGCTGGTTTGGGTTGTGTTGGGTTGGGTTGGGTTGATTTGGGTTGGGTTGGGTTAAGTGAGGGGAGGTGAATGGAAGTGAAAGTATGTTAAAGGAAGTAAGGGGAGGTGAAAGTATGTTAAAGGAGGTAAAATAAAGTGAGGGGAGGTGAAATGAAGTGAGTAGAGGTGAAAGAATGGGATGGGAGGTGATAGGAAGTGAGGGGAAGTGAAAGGAAGTGATGGGAGGCAAAAGAATGTGAGGGGAGGTAAATGAAAGAGAGAGAATGTGAAAGGAAGACAGGGAAGGTGAAAGAAAGTGAGGGGAGGTGAAAGGAAGTGAGGGGAGGTAAAGGAAGTGAGAGAATGTGAAAGGAAACGAGAAGAGATGGGAGAAAGTGAGAGTAGGTGAAATGAAGCGAGGGGAGGTGAAAGGAAATTAGTGGTGGTGAAAGAAATAGAGTGTTGGAGAAGGGAAGTGAGGGGAGGTGAAAGGAAGTGAGGGGAGTTGAAATAAAGTAAGGGGAGGTGAAACGAACTGAGGGGAGGCGAAAGGAAGTGAGGGGAGGTGACAGAAAATGAGAGAATGTGAAAGGTTGGTTGGGTTGAGTTGGGTTTATTTGGGTTGGGTTGGGTTGGGATGGGTTGGGTTAAGTTGGGTTGGGTTGGGTTGTTTTGGGTTGGTTTCGGCTGGGTTGGGTTGGTTAGGGTTGGGTTGGGTTGGGTTGTTTTGGGTTGTGTTGGGTTGGGTTGGGATGGGATGTGTTGTGTTGGTTTGGGTTGGGTTGGGTTGGGTTGGTTTGGGTTGGGTTGGGTTAAGTGAGGGGAGGTGAAAGTATGTGAAAGGAGGTAAAAGAAAGTGAGGGGATGTGAAATGAAGTGAGGGGAGGTGAAAGGAAGTGAGGGGAGGTGAAAGGAAGTGAGGGGTGGATAAATGAAATAAGGGGAGGTGAAAGGAAGTGAGGGGATGTTAAAGTAAGTAAGGGGAGGTTAAAGGAAGTGAGGGGAGGTGAAATAAAGAGAGGGAAGGTGAAATGAAGTGAGGGGAGGTGAAAGGAAGTGAGAGGAGGTGAAAGAAATTGAGGGGAGGAGAAAGGAAATGAGGGGAGGTGAAAGGAAGTGAGAGAATGTGAAAGGAATTGAGGGAAGGTGATAGAAAGAGAGGAGAGGTGAAAGGAAGTGAGGGGAGGTGAAAGGAAGTGAGGGGAGGTGAATGAAAGAGAGAGAATGTGAAAGGAAGTAAGAGAAGTTGAAAGAAAGTGAGGGGAGGTGAAAGGAAAAGAGGGGAGATGAAAGGAAGCAAGGGGAAATGAAGGAAAGTGAGGGGAGGAGAAATGAAGTGAGGTGAGGTTAAAGGAAGTGAGGGGATGTTAAAGGAAGTGAGAGGAGGTGAAAGAAGTGAGAGCAGGGGAAAAGAAGTGAGGGGAGGTGAAAGGAAGTGAGGGGAGATGAAAGAAAACGAGAAGAGGTGAAAGAAAGTGAGGGGAGGTGAAATGAAGTGAGGGGGTGTGAAAGGAAGTGAGGGGAGGTGAAAGGAAGAGAGGGGAGGTGAAAGGATGCGAGGGGAGGTTAAAGGAAGTGAGGGGAGGCGAAAGGAAATGGGGAGAGGTGAAAGGACGTGAGTGGTGGTGAAATTAAGTAAGGGGATATTAAAGGAAGTATGGGGAGATGAAAGGATGTGAGGGGAGGTAAATGGAAGTGAGGGGATGTTAAAGGAAGTAAGGGGAGGTAAAAGAAAGTGAGGGGAGTTGAAAGAAAGTAAGAGAATATCATAGGTTGGTTGGGTTGGGTTGGGATGGGATGGGTTGGGTTGGATTGGGTTGGGTTGGGTTGGGTTGGGTGGGGTTCGGTTGGGTTGGGTTGGGTTGGGTAGGTTTGGGTTTGGTTGGGTTGGGTTGGTTTGGGTTGGGTTAAGTGAAAGGAGGTGAATGGAAGTGAGGGGATATTATAAGAAGTAAGGGGAGGTGAAAGGAAGTGAGAGGAGGTGAAAGAAAGTTAGGGGAGCTAAAAGGATATAAGGGGAGGTAAAAAGATGTGAAAGAATGTGAAAGGCAGCGAAGGAAGGTGAAAGAAAGTGAGGAGAGGTTAAAGGAAGAGAGGAAAAGTGATGGGCGGTGAGGGGGAGCGATGGGAGCTGAGGGGAAGTGAGGGAAAATAAATAGACGTGCACAGAGGTAAAAGAAAGTGAGATGATGTAAAATGAAATGAGGAAAGGTGAGAGGAAGTGAGCGGAGGATAAAGGAAGTGAGGTGGGGTGAAAGGAAGTAGGAGTAGGTGAAAAAAAGTGAGGAGAGGTGAAAGGAAATGAGGGAAGGTGAAAGGAAATGAGGGAAGGTGAAAGGAAGTGAAGGGAGGTGAAAGATAGTTAGGGAAGCTAAAAGGAAATAAGGGGAGGTAAAAGGATGTGAATGAATGTGAAAGGCAGCGAAGGAAGGTGAAAGAAAGTGAGGAGAGGTGAAAGGAAGTGAGGGGAGGTGAAAGGAAGTGAGGGGAGGTGAATGGAAGTGAGGGGAGGCAAAAAGAATTGAGGGGATGTGAATGGAAGTGAGGGGATGTTAAAGAAAGTAAGGGGAAGTGAATGGAAGTGAGGGAAGGTAAAAGGAAGTAAGGGGAGTTGAAAGGAAGTGAGGGGAGATGAAAGAAAGTAAGGGGAGGTGAAATAAAATGAGGGGAGTTGAAAGTAAGTGAGTGGAGGTGAATGGAAGAGAGGAAAATTGATGGGCGGTGAGGGGGAGCGATGTGAGCTGAGGGGAAGTGAGGGAAAATAAATAGACGTGCAATGAGGTGAAAGAAAGTGAGATGATGTAAAATAAAATGAGGAAAGGTGAGAGGAAGTGAGCGGAGGATAAAGGAAGTGAGGTGGGGTGAAAGGAAGTAGGAGTAGGTGAAAAAAAGTGAGGAGAGGTGAAAGGAAATGAGGGAAGGTGAAAGGAAATGAGGGAAGGTGAATGGAAGTGAGGAAATATGAAAGGAATTGAAGGGAGGTGAAAAATAATGAGGGGAGGTAAAAGGAAATAAGGGGAGGTAAAAAGATTGAAAAAATGTGAAAGGATGCAATGAAAGATGAAATAAATTGAAGGGAGGTGAAAGGAAGTGAGGGGAGGTGAAAGGAAGTGAGGGGAGATGAAAGGAAAGTGGGTAGGTGAAAGGAAGTGAGGAAAGGTGAATGAAAGTGAGAGAATGTGAAAGGAAGCGAGGGAAGGTGAAAGGAAGTGAGGCGAGGTAAAAGGAAGAGAAGGGAGGTGAAAGGAAGAGAGGGGAGGTGAATGGAAGTGTGGGGAGTTGAAAGGAAGTGAGGGGAGGTGAATGGAAGTGAGGGGAGGAGAAAGGAATTGATGGGAGGTGAATGGAAGTGAGGGGATGTTAAAGAAAGTAAGGGGAGGTGAAAGGAAGTGATGGGAGGTAAAATGAAGTGAGAGAATGTGAAAGGAAGTGAGAAAAGGTGAAAGAAAATAAAGGGAGATGAAAGGAAGTGAATGGAGGTGAAAGGAAATGAGCGGAGGTGAAAGGAAGAGAGGGGAGGTGAAAGGAAGTGAGGGGAGGTGAAAGGAAGAGAGGGGAGATGAAAGGAAGTAAGGGGAGGTGAAATAAAGTGAGAGAATGTGAAAGGAATTCAGTGAAGGTGATAGAAAGAGAGGAGAGGTGAAAGAAAGTAAAGGGAGTTGAAAGGAAGTGAGGGGATGTGAAAGGAAATGAGGGGAGATGAAAGGAAGCAAGTGGAAATGAAAGAAATTAGGGGGAGATGAAATGAAGTGAGGTGTGGTTAAAGGAAGTGAGGGGATATTAAAGGAAGAGAGAGGAGTTGAAAGGAAGTGAGAGGAGGGGAAAAGAAGTAAGGGGAGGTGAATGGAAGTGAGGGGATGTTAAAGAAAGTAAGGGGAAGTGAATGGAAGTGAGGGGAGGTAAAAGGAAGTAAGGGGAGGTGAAAGGAAGTGAGTGGATGTTAAAGTAAGTAAGGGGAGGAAAAAGGAAGTGAGGGGAGGTGAAATAAAGTGAGGGGAGGTGAAATGAAGTGAGAGGGGTAAAAGGAAGTGAGGGGAGGTAAAAGGAAGTGAGGGGTGGTGAAATTAAATAAGGAAAGGTGAAAGAAAGTGAGGGGATGTTAAAGGAAGTGAGGGGAGGTGAAAGGAAGTGAGGGAAGGTGAAATAAAATGACGGAAGGTGAAATGAAGTGAGGGGAGGTGAAAGGAAGTGAGGGGAGGTGAAAGGAAGTAAGGAGAGGTGAAAGGAAGTGAGAGAATGTGAAAGGAAATGAGGGAAGTTGAAAGAATGGGATGGGAGGTGAAAGGAAGTGAGGGGAAGTGAAAGGAAGTGATGGGAGGCAAAAGAATGTGAGGGGAGGTAAATGAAAGAGAGAGAATGTGAAAGGAAGACAGGGAAGGTGAAAGAAAGTGAGGGGAGGTGAAAGGAAGTGAGGGGAGGTAAAGGAAGTGAGAGAATGTGAAAGGAAACGAGAAGAGATGGGAGAAAGTGAGAGTAGGTGAAATGAAGCGAGGGGAGGTGAAAGGAAATTAGTGGTGGTGAAAGAAATAGTGTTGGAGAAGGGAAGTGAGGGGAGGTGAAAGGAAGTGAGGGGAGTTGAAATAAAGTAAGGGGAGGTGAAACGAACTGAGGGGAGGCGAAAGGAAGTGAGGGGAGGTGACAGAAAATGAGAGAATGTGAAAGGTTGGTTGGGTTGAGTTGGGTTTAGTTGGGTTGGGTTGGGTTGGGATGGGTTGGGTTAAGTTGGGTTGGGTTGGGTTGTTTTGGGTTGGTTTGGGCTGGGTTGGGTTGGTTAGGGTTGGGTTGGGTTGGGTTGTTTTGGGTTGTGTTGGGTTGGGTTGGGATGGGATGTGTTGTGTTGGTTTGTGTTGGGTTGGTTTGGGTTGGGTTGGGTTGGTTTGGGTTGGGTTGGGTTAAGTGAGGGGAGGTGAAAGTATGTGAAAGGAGGTAAAAGAAAGTGAGGGGTTGTGAAATGAAGTGAGGGGAGGTGAAAGGAAGTGAGGGAAGGTGAAAGGAAGTGAGGGTTGGTAAAATGAAATAAGGGGAGGTGAAAGGAAGTGAGGGGATGTTAAAGTAAGTAAGGGGAGGTAAAAGGAAGTGAGGGGAGGTGAAAGGAAGTGAGGGGAGGTGAAAGGAAGTGAGGGGTGGTGAAATGAAATAAGGGGAGGTGAAAGGAAGTGAGGGGATGTTAAAGTAAGTAAGGGGAGGTGAAAGGAAGTGAGGGGAGGTGAAATAAAGTGAGGGAAGGTGAAATGAAGTGAGGGGAGGTGAAAGGAAGTGAGAGGAGGTGAAAGAAATTGAGGGGAGGAGAAAGGAAATGAGGGGAGGTGAAAGGAAGTGAGAGAATGTGAAAGGAATTGAGGGAAGGTGATAGAAAGAGAGGAGAGGTGAAAGGAAGTGAGGGGAGGTGAAAGGAAGTGAGGGGAGGTGAATGAAAGAGAGAGAATGTGAAAGGAAGTAAGGGAAGTTGAAAGAAAGTGAGGGGAGGTGAAAGGAAAAGAGGGGAGATAAAAGGAAGCAAGGGGAAATGAAGGAAAAAGAGGGGAGGAGAAATGAAGTGAGGTGAGGTTAGAGGAAGTGAGGGGATGTTAAAGGAAGTGAGAGGAGGTGAAAGGAAGTGGGAGGAGGGGAAAAGAAGTGAGGGGAGGTGAAAGGAAGTGAGGGGAGGTGAAATGAAGTGAGGGGGTGTGAAAGGAAGTGAGGGGAGGTGAAAGGAAGAGAGGGGAGGTGAAAGGATGTGAGGGGAGGTTAAAGGAAGTGAGGGGAGGCGAAAGGAAATTAGGAGAGGTGAAAGGAAGTGAGTGGTGGTGAAATTAACTAAGGGGATGTTAAAGGAAGTATGGGGTGGTGAAAGGAAGTGAGGGGAGGTGTAATAAAGTGAGGGAAGGTGAAATGAAGTGAGGGAAGGTGAAAGGAAGTGAGAAGAGTTAATAGGAAGTAAGGGGAGGTGAAAGGAAGTGAGAGAATATGAAAGGAAGTGAGGGAAGGTGAAGGATAGGGATAAGAGGTGAAAGGAAGTGAGGGAAGGTGAAGGATAGGGATAAGAGGCAAAAGGATGTGAGGGGAGGTAAATGAAAGAGAGAGAATGTGAAAGGAAGACAGGGAAGGTGAAAGAAAGTGAGGGGAGTTGAAATGAAGTGAGTGGTGGTGAAAGGAAGTGAGTGGAGGTGAAAGGAAGAGAGAAGAGGTGAAAGGAATTGAGGGGAGGTGAAAAGGAAGTGAAAGTACGTAAAAGGCAGCGAAGGAAAGTGAAAGAAAGTAAGGAGAGTTGAAAGGAAGTGGGGGGAGGTGAATGGAAGTGAGGGGAAGCAAAAGGAATTGAGGGGAGGTGAATGGAAGTGAGGGGATGTTAAAGAAAGTAAGGGGAAGTGAATGGAAGTGAGGGGAGGTAAAAGGAAGTAACGGGAGGTGAAAGGAAGTGAGGGGAGGTGAAAGGAAAGGAGTAGAGGTGAAAGAAAGTGAAGAGAGGTGAAAGGAAGTGAGAGAATGTGAAAGAAAGTGAGGGAAGGTGAAAGAAAGGGATAAGAGTTGAAAGGAAGTGAGGGGAAGTGAAAGGAAGTGATGGGAGGCAAAAGGAAGTGAGGGGAGGTAAATGAAAGAGAGAGAATGTGAAAGGAAGACAGGGAAGGTGAAAGAAAATGAGGGGAGGTGAAAGGAAGTGAGGGGAGGTAAAGGAAGTGAGAGAATGTGAAAGGAAGCGAGAAGAGATGGGAGAAAGTGAGGGTAGGTGAAATGAAGCGAGGGGAGTTGAAATAAAGTAAGGGGAGGTGAAACGAACTGAAGGGAGGCGAAAGGAAGTGAGGGGAGGTGACAGAAAATGAGAGAATGTGAAAGGTAGGTTGGGTTGGGTTGGGTTGGGTTGGGTTAAGTTGGGTTGGGTTTGGTTGTTTTGGGTTGGTTTGTGCTGGGTTGGGTTGGTTAGGGTTGGGTTGGGTTGGGTTGTTTTGGGTTGTGTTGGGTTGGGTTGGGATGGGATGTGTTGTGTTGGTTTGGGTTGGGTTGGGTTGGTTTGGGTTGGGTTGGGTTAAGTGAGGGGAGGTGAATAGAAGTGAAAATATGTTCAAGGAAGTAAGGGGAGGTGAAAGTATGTGAAAGGAGGTAAAAGAAAGTGAGATAATGTGAAATGAAGTGAGGGGAGGTGAAAGGAAGTGAGGGGAGTTAAAAGGAAGTGAGGGGTGGTGAAATTAAATAAGCGGAGGTGAAAGGAAGTGAGGGGATATTAAAGTAAGTAAGGGGAGGTGAAAGGAAGTGAGGGGAGGTGAAATAAAGTGAGGGAAGTTGAAATGAAGTGAGGGGAGGTGAAAGGAAGTGAGAGGAGGTGAAAGAAATTGAGGGGAGGAGAAAGGAAATGAGGGGAGGTGAAAGGAAGTGAGAGAATGTGAAAGGAATTGAGGGAAGGTGATAGAAAGAGAGGAGAGGTGAAAGGAAGTGAGGGGTGGTGAAAGGAAGTGAGGGGAGGTTAATGAATGAGAGAGAATGTGAAAGAAAGTAAGGGAAGTTGAAAGAAAGTGAGGGGAGGTGAAAGGAAAAGAGGAGAGATGAAAGGAAGCAAGGGGAAATGAAGGAAAGTGAGGGGAGGAGAAATGAAGTGAGGTGAGGTTAAAGGAAGTGAGGGGATGTTAAAGGAAGTGAGAGGAGGTAAATGGAAGTGAGAAAAGGGGAAAAGAAGTGAGGGAAGGTGAAAGGAAGTGAGGGGAGGTGAAAGGAAACGAGAAGAGATGAAAGAAAGTGAGGGGAGGTGAAATGAAGTGAGGGGGTGTGAAAGGAAGTGAGGGGAGGTAAAGGAAGTGAGAGAATGTGAAAGGAAGCGAGAAGAGATGGGAGAAAGTGAGGGTAGGTGAAATGAAGCGAGGGGAGGTGAAAGGAAATTAGTGGTGGTGAAAGAAATAGAGTGTTGGTGAAGGGAAGTGAGGGGAGGTGAAAGGAAGTGAGGGGAGTTGAAATAAAGTAAGGGGAGGTGAAACGAACTGAGGGGAGGCGAAAGGAAGTGAGGGGAGGTGACAGAAAATGAGAGAATGTGAAAGGTTGGTTGGGTTGGGTTGGGTTTAGTTGGGTTGGGTTGGGTTGGGATGGGTTGGGTTAAGTTGGGTTGGGTTGGGTTGTTTTGGGTTGGTTTGGGCTGGGTTGGGTTGGTTAGGGTTGGGTTGAGTTGGGTTGTTTTGGGTTGTGTTGGGTTGGGTTGGGATGGGATGTGTTGTGTTGGTTTGGGTTGGGTTGGTTTGGGTTGGGTTGGGTTGGTTTGGGTTGGGTTAGGTTAAGTGAGGGGAGGTGAAAGTATGTGAAAGTAGGTAAAAGAAAGTGAGGGGATGTGAAATGAAGTGAGGGGAGGTGAAAGGAAGTGAGGGGAGGTGAAAGGAAGTGAGGGTTGGTGAAATGAAATAAGGGGAGGTGAAAGGAAGTGAGGGGATGTTAAAGTAAGTAAGGGGAGGTGAAAGGAAGTGAGGGGAGGTGAAATAAAGTGAGGGAAGGTGAAATCAAGTGAGGGGAGGTGAAAGGAAGTGAGAGGAGGTGAAAGAAATTGAATGGAGGAGAAAGAAAATGAGGGGAGTTGAAAGGAAGTGAGAGAATGTGAAAGGAATTGAGGGAAGGTGATAGAAAGAGAGGAGAGGTGAAAGGAAGTGAGGGGAGGTGAAAGGAAGTGAGGGGAGGTGAATGAAAGAGAGAGAATGTGAAAGGAAGTAAGGGAAGTTGAAAGAAAGTGAGGGGAGGTGAAAGGAAAAGAGGGGAGATGAAAGGAAGCAAGGGGAAATGAAGGAAAGTGAGGGAAGGAGAAATGAAGTGAGGTGAGTTTAAAGGAAGTGAGGGGATGTTAAAGGAAGTGAGAGGAGGTGAAAGGAAGTGAGAGGAGGGGAAAAGAAGTGAGGGGAGGTGAAAGGAATTAAGGGGAGTTGAAATGAAGTGAGGGGGCGTGAAAGGAAGTGAAGGGAGGTGAAAGGAAGAGAGGGGAGGTGAAAGGATGCGAGGGGAGGTTAAAGGAAGTGAGGGGAGGCGAAAGAAAATGAGGAGATTTGAAAGGAATTGAGTGTTGGTGAAATTAATTAAGAGGATGTTAAATGAATTATGGGTTGGTGATAGTAAGTGAATGGAAATTTAATAAAGTGAAAGAGTGAGGGGTGGCGAAAGAAAATGAGGGGAGGTGAAAGGAAGTGAGGGGTGGTGAAATTAAGTAAGGGGAGGTGAAAGAAAGTGAGGGGATGTTAAAGGAAGTAAGGGGAGGTGAAAGGAAGTGAGGGGAGGTGAAATAAAATGACGGAAGGTGAAATGAAGTGAGGGGAGGTGAAAGAAAGTGAGGAAAGGTAAAAGGAAGTAAGGAGAGGTAAAAGGATGTGAGAGAATGTGAAAGGAAGTGAGGGAAGGTGAAAGAAAGGGATGGGTGGTGAAAGGAAGTGAGGGGAAGTGAAAGGAAGTGATTGGAGGTAAATGAAAGAGAGAGAATTTGAAAGGAAGACAGGGAATGTGAAAGAAAGTGAGGGGAGGTGAAAGGAAGTTAGGGGAGGTAAAGGAAGTGAGAGAATGTGAAAGGAAGCGAGAAGTGATAAAAGAAAGTGAGGGTAGGTGAAATGAAGCGAGGGGAGGTGAAAGGAAATTAGTGGTGGTGAAAGAAATAGAGGGGATGTTAAAGGAAGTGAGGGTAGGTGAAAGGAAGTGAGAGGAGGGTAAAAGAAATGAGGGGAGGTAAAAGGATGTGGGGGGAGGTGAAAGGAAGTGAGTGGAGGTGAAAGGAAGTGAGAAGAGGTGAAAGGAAGTGGATGGAGGTGAAAGGAAGTGAGGGGAGGCGAAAGGATGTAAGGGGAGGTAAATGGATGTGAGGGGATGATAAAGGAAATGAGGGGAGGTGAAAGGAAGTGAGGGGAGGCGAAAGGATGCGAGGGGAGGTAAATGGAAGTGAGGGGATGTTAAAGAAAGTAAGGGAAAATAAATGGAAGTGAGGGGAGGTAAAAGGAAGTAAGGGGAGGTGAAAGGAAGTGAGGGGAGATAAAAGGAAGTGAGTGGAGGTGAAAGGAAGAGAGGAAAAGTGATGGGTGGTTAGGGGGAGCGATGGGAGCTGAGGGGAAGTGAGGGAAAGTAAATAGACGTGCAAAGAGATGAAAGAAAGTGAGGGGATGTAAAATGAAGTGAGGAAAGGTGAGAGGAAGTGAGGGGAGGCTAAAGGAAGTGAGGTGGGGTAAAAGGAAGTAGGAGTAGGTGAAAGGAAGTGAAGGGAGTCGAAAGGAAATGAGGGAAGGTGAAAGGAAATGAGGGAAGGTGAGTATAAGTGAGGAAATATGAAAGGAATTGAAGGGAGGCGAAAAATAATGAGGGGAGGTAAAAGGAAATAAGGGGAGGTAAAAGGAATGAAAAAATGTGTAAGGAAGCAAGGGAAGATGAAATAAATTGAAGGGAGGTGAATGGAAGTGGGGGGAGGTGAAAGGAAGTGAGGAGAGTTGAATGAAAGAGTGGGGAGGTGAAAGGAAGTGATGGGAGGTGAATGAAAGTGAGAGAATGTGAAAGGAAGCGAGGGAAAGTGAAAGGAAGTGAGGCGAGGTAAAAGGAAGAGAGGGGAGGTGAAAGGAAGAGAGGGAAGGTGAAAGGAAGTGAGGGGAGTTGAAAGGAAGTGAGGGGAGGTGAATGGAAGTGAGGGGAGGCGAAAGGAATTGAGGGGAGATGAATGGGAGTGAGGGGATGTTAAAGAAAGTAAGGGGAGGTGAAAGGAAGTGATGGGAGGTAAAATGAAGTGAGAGAATGTGAAAGGAAGTGAGAAAAGGTGAAAGAAAATGAGGGGAGATGAAAGGATGTCAATGGTGGTGAAAGGAAATGAGCGGAGGTAAAATGAAGTGAGGGGAGGTGAAAGGAAGTGAGGGGAGGTGAAAGAAAGTGAGGGGAGGTGAAAGGAAATGAGGGGAGATGAAAGGAAGCAAGTGGATATGAAAGAAATTGAGGAGAGGTGAAATGATGTGAGGTGAGGTAAATGAAGTGAGGGGATATTAAAGGAAGTGAGAGGAGTTGAAAGGAAGTGAGAGGTGGTGAAATTAAATAAGGGGAGGTGAAAGAAATTGAGGGTATGTTAAAGGAAGTAAGGGGAGGTGAAAGGAAGTGAGGGGATGTTAAAGTAAGTAAGGGAAGGTGAAATGAAGTGAGGGGAGGTGAAAAAAAGTAAGGGGAGGAGAAAGAAATTGAGGGGAGGAGAAAGGAAATAAGGGGAGGTGAAAGGAAGTGAGAGAATGTGAAAGGAATTGAGGGAAGGTGATAGAAAAAGAGGAGAGGTGAAAGGAAGTGAGGGGAGGTGAATGAAAGAGAGAGAATGTGAAAGGAAGTAAGGGAAGGTGAAAGAAAGTGAGGGGAAGTGAAAGGAAATGAAGGGAGATGAAAGGAAGCAAGGGGAAATGAAAGAAAGTGAGGGGAGGCGACATGAAGTGAGGTGAGGTTAAAGGAAGTGAGGAGATGTTAAGGAATTGAGAGGAGGTGAAAGGAAGTGAGAGGAGGG